>JAJHUR010110145.1:0-15944 GCA_027495735.1 Lutjanus campechanus | reverse complement strand
TACAGGTTGCTGGACAAATGAAACCCTTTTCTACAAAGTGGTGAACATATTTCTGCAGCAGATCACACACTTAGTATCTCTGTCAGACACACCTCTTATTGAAAAGCACAGACAGACTTGATGTCATTGTCTATTCAGGTGTGCACATATTTGCTCAGTGCGTCATGTGTGTAGACTTTCACACATCAATCAAAACACACTTTCACTGTGAGAGTATATTTTCTGCTGACACAGGTGAAGCAGAACCAACACGAAGAGTTGCAGAACGTGAGGAAGCACATCCACTCCTGTTTCTCCAACATCGGCTGCTTCCTGCTGCCTCATCCTGGCCTCAAGGTGGCCACTAACCCGTACTTTGACGGCAGGCTGAAAGGTGTGAAAACACAGACATACACTTAAATATAAATTAGAATATATACAATATAAATAAATAATAAAGAATGATGCTGATGGACTGAAATGTTTATGCTCCAGAGGACAATCAAGGCGTGTGTGTGTATTTCAGACATTGATGGGGATTTTAAGAGGGAGCTGGCTGACCTGGTGCCACTCCTCCTGGCACCAGACCAACTGGTTGAGAAAGAGATCGGAGGCAACAAAGTCACCTGCAGAGATCTGCTGGAGTACTTTAAGGTCCTGCACGATTTTATTTATGTCCAGTGATTTTCACATTGAAAAGGCACAGGTCAATAAATGGCCTCAAATTAAACAATTAATCATTTCATATATATATACTGTGTATGTATATGTATATATATATATCTTCTTCCACCTCTGTGTAGCCTACCCACAGCCTAACTGAACTGGCTGAGTCTTCCACTTTAAAGAAGGTGGCCTTGTGGTTAACTGTGTGGTGACAGAGGTCTAGAGGGGTTTGTTATGAAAGTGAGCTAGCTAGTTAACAGCTTTGAGTCAAGTCAAAGGCAATTAAAATAAATGGTAAATGGTAAATGGACTGTATTTATATAGCGCTTTTCTAGTCATAGACTACTCAAAGCGCTTTTACAACTACGAGTCACATTCACCCCATTCACACACACTTTCACACACTAATGACACAGGTGGCTTCTTCTAGAAATCATGCATCAGAAATCATTCATACACATTCATACACCGGTGGCGCAGCACCGGGAGCAGTTCGGGGTTCAGTGTCTTGCCCAAGGACACTTCGACATGTAGACTAGGGGAGCCGGGAATCGAACCACCAACCCTCCGATTGGGGGACGACCCGCTCTACCACTGAGCCACAGCCGCCATATACATATACATTGGCAGCTGCAAGTAGAGTAACTAATGCAAACAGGTGTTTGATTGCTGTTTCTCTTGTGATATTTTTCTGTCATGGCGATTAAAAACCACACTGACTCGTTGCTGCTAATTAGCTAGCGTTAGCTTTTCATTCTGGACCAACTCTGCTGAAGAGTGCAAGGAGAGACCAGGACTTTTTATTTATTTATTTATTTTGGCAGCTAAAATAACACACAGCCTTCCAGTAAATATTATATGGAAAACTGAGCTTATCTACACATTTTATGGCTAGCTAAAGTCATGTAACCATCCCTTAGAGGCGACCAGCAGAAACACTGAAAACTCAAATATGTGGTCATCTCCAGTATCGCACATTAATTCATACTCGGATATTATGTCAGATATATTCAGTATATTACCCAGCCCTAAGTGGAGGTAACGGGTGTGCTGAACGATACTTGTAGTGAATTATGTTTTTGTTTGTCAGGTTTAACTTTGCCAGGGCAGGCCAAATGAGTTTCTTGCAAGGCAGCTAAGTGTCTGTGTTAACAACCAGAATATAAACATTACACAGGAAACACTGTTGTGATAATTTATATTCTTTTACATCCCTGCAGGCTTACATAAAGATCTACCAAGGTGAGGAACTGCCTCACCCCAAGTCCATGCTGCAGGTCAGTAACTGTCTCAGAACTGAGGGATTGTATTAACTATGGGTCATACTTTTTAGGTTTTAATTCCAACCTCCTGTGGTCATCAGAGTTAGTCTGAATCTCATTGTCTTTTTCTGTTTGTTAGGCGACAGCAGAAGCCAACAACCTGACTGCTGTGGCAGGAGCCAAAGACATGTACAGTAAGAGCATGGAGCAGGTAAGAACTTCTGTTTTTTTCCACAATCATTGTGAATCACAATCAAGTCAATAACAAAGATGTCAAGGTGTCATTGAGGGATGGCAGTTGTGGTCCTTGTCTTGCAATATCAGGTCTAGCGAATATCCAGCTGTGTGATGTTAATGCACAGTTTGAATCTTTATTTTGCCGTAAATGTCTTCCATCAGTCACACCTCTGTCACTTCCCTCTCAGGTCTGCGGTGGGGACAAGCCATACCTCGCCCCGGCTGACCTAGAGCGCTGCCACGAGGAGTTTCGCGAGCACTCTGTGCGTTTCTTCCGCTCCGTGAAGAAAATGGGCGGCGAGGAGTTCTGCCAGCGCTACCAGAACCAGCTGGAGTCAGAGCTGGACGAGGCCTACTCCAATTTCTCCAAGCACAACGACGGCAAAAACATCTTCTACGCAGCACGCACACCCGCCACGCTTTTCGCAGTCATGTTTGTGACCTACGTGGTGTCTGGGTTGACGGGCTTCATTGGTCTGAGCACCTTAGCAGCCCTGGCTAACCTGGTCATGGGTGTGACACTGCTGGCGCTGTGCGCCTGGGCGTACGTGAAGTATTCTGGAGAGTTTCGAGAGGTGGGAACGATGATAGATCTGGTGGCCGAGACACTCTGGGAACAGGTGGGTTGTCCATGTGAGAGGAGGGAGGAGCGTGAATGTCTTGATTACACTAGGGCTGAAACTAACGATTGTTTTGTAATTATCAATTCATTTGTTCATTATCTCTTTCAATTAATTGCTCAAAAGATAAAATCTCAGAAGAAAGTGAAATTAGTCACCATCATATCAGCCCAAGGTAAAGTCTTCAAATTGCATTTTTTTTATAACACCGGTCATTCGAAACACAAATATGTTCCATTTATTGTGATATATAACTGAGAAAAGCAACAGATCATCACATTTTAGAAACTGGAGCTCACAAATGTTGATAAATACGCCCATGATGATCAATCAGTTGCATTGCTGCACTATGCTGCATTGCATAGTTTCTACACCAGAGGGCACTGACAGGTTTATTTTTTATCTGCAACATGTCCCACTGAGTACATATTCTTCCTGTCACAACTGATGAGTAGCAACATTTAAGTCATCCTTATCAGAAATTATATTCTAAAACAAATATCAGCTGTTACATTGTTCCTCTTTTTAATTCTTAAATATCAGGATCTCTAAAATCCATCATTGGTCAGCTTCAGTATTAGATTTTGTTCAGATTAGGCTGTTAAATGATTAGATGATTTCCAATATGATAAAAGGTTATTGTCAGTTTACTGACACATATTTCTTATGCATACTGTGTAATGAACCAGAATGTGTGCTGGCGGTGTATAATTTTCCAACATGATATCTTATTGGATGTGTTTTGTTTTTTTAGTTGTGTGGTTTTACATTTTTTGAGAAAGGCTTTTGTGTTTAAAGTGTACTTAGTTAAAGTTATGAAAACTGGAGATTAGTTTTGGTCAAGCTGGGGTTTAGATTAGTCAAGACAAGCTTAAGAGTTAAATTTAATTTTTAAGTGACTTTTTTTTTCCTGCAGGAAGGTATGAGTGTGTTTACCCACTGTTGGTGCCACCAGTTTCTACTGCAGTTTTCTATATTAGTCTGATTTTACCTGAAGTTTAGTTTGTTGCCTTTTATTTCTAGGTGTTTATAAAGTCTGAGAAACAGGAATCCATCCATCAGCTTTTGTTTCCTTCTGTCCACTACATGTTGATTGTCTTCTGTCCTCACATCCCATCATCCATCTCACAAACTCGAAAGAACCTCTGCCTCACATCACTTTTCAGTGCTTCCCCCCTTTTATTTTTTCTCTCTTCGTTCCTCCGCCAGTTGTCGACCTGTTGACTGCACTTGGGAGCACAAATGTGAAGCCAGAGTGTTTCCGTTTCTTATCTATTTTGAGGTTCATGAATGTTTGGGATTCACCAAAAATGCAGCCTTCGTGTGTCCTCTGACTTCTTCCTCCTTCCTCTGTCTATGTCTCTCTTCCTAATCTGTCCTCCCCTGCTTTACAGAAGACTATTAGAAAGGTGAGAGGTGTGGCGTCGCATTTCTCTGATCTTCTGCCTGCCTGCCGTTCTCAACATCCTTCCTTATTTCCTTTTGTTTTACTTTCTCCTTCCCCTGTACCTCCTGCTACCGGTCTCCCTGTATTCTTTTCATTTGTACGGCTCAACATCTACCATTTCTCAGTCTTTTATCTCTCTCACTTATTTTTTCACAGTTATTTCTCCTTAGTCTCCCCCCAAACATCTGGATTTTATCTTTCTCACCTTTTTTTTTTTCTTCCTCCTGCTCCACTGTCTGCCTGACCGTCAGTCTTGTTCCTTGTTTAACTCTCCCGTTCCTCCCTGCTGTCCTCCTCTCAGGTGTTTTCCAAACTTTTGGAGCCTGTCAGGAGCCGCCTGGCCTGGCCAGTCTCTGTCCTCCCTTCGTTCCCATCAGGAGCGATGCTTGGACTCAGCATTCTGTCTCCTCTCAACAACAACTACAAGAAGGCTAAATAGCTGCTTCACGGCCGGCGGATTCACAGACTGTTACACTTCTTTCTCGTGTTGAAACTTCTGCAGTTTGCTGGCTTCTTTATTGTTAATTTTCAATCCAGTGGTGCTGGATTCTTCTACTTTAACCCGCTCGTTGTGGACCCTCTCTGCACTTCACTGAATGTATCTGAACACTGGCAGGCCAGGCTCATCTCAGGATCTCAAGGACTCGAAGCCTGCCACAACGGTTTTTAATCATCTTTGATGGCTGATTTTTTTTTTTTTCTTTAGTCATTTTTTTCAGTTGAAGAGTTTCCGTTCGGTTGTGTTGTGAATCTTTGTTTTGTTTAAAAGGTTTCTGCGGTTGGTATATTGGAGATTACATCCTGTTTTTGTTCTTTTATTTTACCTTCAATGTTTAATCCTCCCTAACCTACTTTCATTCAGTTTCTTTGTCCCCTTTTATAGACAATTTTCAGACGAGTAAATATGATTTGTTCTCACACAGAATCCTCTTTGTCTTCTCTCCTGCAGGTTTTGAAGCCATTAAGTGAACATTATATGGAAGACAACGTCAGACAGACGGTGGTTAACTCCATCAAAGCCAGCTTGACAGAACAGGGCTCGCAGCACACCAAGTTAAAGACTCACTGACGCTCTTCCTCCTCTTCATCTCCTCTTCATCTCCTCCCCCCGTCACGTTCATCGCCCTCCCGCCTACTCGCTCAATGTGTTCGATCCTAGAACTGTGGAACTAGTTCAACACCAAAGCTGACCCTCTTTTCTTTCCCCTCCCCCTAAACGCCCACTATCACATCACATCTCTATTTGCTGTTGTGGACCTGTAGGCTCACTGTCTGCCCTGCTCTTCATCGCCCCCCAGTGCCTCAGAGCAGAAACTGCACATTCAGGAGAGGACCGAGCAGAGAAGCCTGGCAGTTGTAGCCCTCTTGCCAAAACAGGACCTGAAGGACTGTCACTTTCTCCAGTGTGCCATGCTGTATTAGATGCATCTTTGTGCATTAATGCATACTGTAGGCTGACACACACACACACACACACACACACACACACACACACACACTCTGACACCTTTGCTGGTAGCGGACTGCACTCGCTTCAGGATTGAGCTGTAATTCAGGGAAAACTGACACCACCGTGGGCAGCTGTTATCAACAATGGATGCAAACTAAAACCCTTTTTTCTGTGCATTTAATCGTGTTGTCTTACAGGCCAGACAGTTCAGAGCTCAGTTTATCTCTTTTTTCTGTTTAATAACGTTTTCTGCAAGCACAAGCGACTAATCAACTCAGCAAACTAATAACGAGGAGTTCTATCTTTCTTTTTTGGTAGGAAACAGATTTTATTGATTCTACTGAATCGAAAGTAAGTTGAAACCCCAATCATGGACAAGCTGAAGGTCAAAGTGTCAAATGTCCAGCCTGTCCTGGTTAATTGATCAGTCTCCTACAAATCTGAACTTAAAAATGCTGAGTCACTAAGTTTGGGAGGCGTGTTAACCAGGTAACAATCAAACTCTGGGCTCAGGTTGCTTCTAGGTTAGCTCTCAGTAAGTCTTTCCCTCTCTGTTTCCCTTTAATATTTTGTGTTTGTAACCCTGATGAGAACTGTAAGAAGCGTCAAGCCTCTCAGCTGATGTTTGATTTGTTTTTTAACTTAGACTGACATGTTTTATCTGGCCTTTAGTGTCTTGTAGCGGACCTGCCAGTGTTTGGCCCTCTGCATGGCGTTAAGAGCTACGTTGTTGTAGCATTAAGCTAGCTAAGAGCTTTTAGAGCCCAGGCCTCTGTAGTAACCAGGGAGGACTGTCATCTCAAACTGTTTTCTCTTCCACTGCCTTTCATCAAAGCCACAATAGCCCCTTTTCCTGCACATTTTTAGGACCTGTAGGCTGTAAGTTTGATTCTTGCTTCTGTTAAGAGATATCGATTGTTTTTAGCTCAAACTCAAATAGTTTCAAATTTTGGAAAATATGCCTGTATGTTTTCTTGCTGAGAGTTAGATGAGAAGATTGATAATACTCATATGTAGGATGAATGTTAAGCTACTTCTGGCAGCTAAGTTGTATAGCTTAGCTTGGCATAAAAACTGGAGGTGGGGTCAAACTGCCATGCTCTATCCAGAATTTTAAAACCTGACTATACCAGCACCTCTAAAGCCCTGTAATTAACATGGCATATAACTAATTTGTTACATCCATACACAAATTGAAGTGTAAATATACCAATTTGCATTTAAATTGCCTCTTAAAATCACATTTAAAAAAAATAAAAAATGCATTTTGTTTTTTCTTTCTAAGCCATTTAGCTTAGCATAAAGACTGGAGGCAGGGTGAAACAACTACGCTTTGTCCAGAATTTAAAAGCCGCTCCATAAAACCACACTTTGTTCTTTGTCCAAATTGAACAGACAGGTGAGGTGCAGGGAGCCACATATTTTACCTTTGGACAGAGCTAAGCTAGCTCTTTCACCTTGTTTCCAAACTTTATGCTAAGCTGACCAGCTTTGTGTTTAAGTGACGGACATGAGTGGTATCAATCTTCTCATGTAACTCTCTGCAAATAAGTGAGGATATCTGCCAAAATGTTAAACTATTCCTTTAACTGACGGGAAACTATTGGACCCTCTGCCTTTTTGCCCCCCTTCTGTTGAGTTGGATAAAATTAAGTCCTCTCTTCAGCGAAAGATCACACAATCAGTCAAGTGGTGAGTGACTCCTGACTTATTGTTAGTAAATGGACTGAACTTGCCCCCCTTTTATTTTTGAGTTTGTTCAACAGCTGCACCACATCTGTCTGAGCTCTTTTGCATTGATTCCATCCACATTATTTCTCACCTCAAGCGCCAGTCTCGTACTGTACAGTCTCTCTCTTTTTTTTCTGTGTTCACATATTACAAATTGGGCATGTATGTTGAATTAAATATTTAAATAAAATTTATATGCATTTTATAGTGAATCAGTTGACAATGGCTGTTTTTTCTTCTCTTGATCAACTTTAACAGTCTGGTTTGTTTAAGAATGATAAGTTGCTGCTGTAGGGTTTACACTAGTTTTCTCCTTCTCACAAGGACGGATGTTAACAGAAAGATGTGGTGTGAGCACTTGGATTCTGATAGAATTTTTGGATTGTGACGAGTGGGTTGGAGACAATGTCTGTCTGCCTTTTAAAGATGTCTGGTAATTTATTTTTGAATAAAATGTTTACCTTAAGAATAAATCATCAATTCAACTCTTTTGGCTCCTTTTTGTTTGTTTCAGGAGATTATTTCTTGGATGAGACTTTATTTTGCCTGAACCAAATGACTAAGAAACGATTCATCACATTTCAGTTTTAATGTTTATTCTCTCCAAGGATTACAGCCTTATTTAGAAGCACAAATCTTAAAATTCCTCTTCTGTTGCATCAGAACCAGTCGTTCGCTGAACTCGCTGCAAAGTCAAAAGTTCAGTTGTAATTGTTTCTTCACTACAGGGACAGCCGTTCTTTACTGAACATTCTGTTGTCTTATAAGAGAAAAGAATGTAAATAGAAATATTACCTGAAAATACGTCGGCAGTACTTTATTTTAGCCCCGAGTAGTAATAAGGAAAGGTCAGCCGGTATGTAGCCTGAGAGGTGAAACTGAGGGCAAAAAAATCTAATTCTATGCCACTTGGTGCTGCCATATATCAACTTAAAGCTCACTGCTTTGAGTTCAGGGTAACAACTGAAGGTGACTCAGATGAGTATGTCGAGATTTTTATTGAAGAACCATTGTGTAGGATTTAGTTTCACAGTTAACGTAGGTTGTCTTACATGCTTGGAAGGGGAGGGTGATGCAAAGTCTGCATCTAAGGCTAATATTTGGTTTGTCCATTAGGGGCTACTGTAGAAACATGGTGAACTCTGTGGAAAAGGACCCAAAACCCCTAAACGGATCATTGTATGGTAATGAAAACACAATTCTTTTTTCAGGTGATTATACTCTAATGAAAACATATTTATGAATATTAAATTCTATTTCAGCCGTATTCTGGAAGTAAATCTTCATATCATCTTGAATCTGGATCACAGTGACTGGACAGTAAGAGAGTAATGTTCAGAGGGATTTCAGTAGGACAGCCAAAATTATGCCCTTTGCTTCTGACTTTCAAATCCATTTCAACCGAAAAGTTGCCACATACACATTGTAAGAGTTGTTTTAAATTACTGTGTTTAAAGCATTTGTGGGTTTGGCATTTCTGAAAGTTGTGTTTACTGTATTTAATACCAGTGCATCATTTTGGGGAGAAAATATGAGGTTTAGTGACCTGAATGTATAGTCTGATGATGTTTGTTTTAAAGCAGTTGGTAACTTGAGGCTTATTTAAAGAAATGTGTGTAAACAATGGAGAGAAACTGTAATGTGGACACTTCAAAATGAGTCAAACACGTTTCAAACTTGTTTGTTTACTCAGTGTTGTGTGGTTATATTTCAGAGGAATAAAACTGAAAAGCAACTTCTGAGCAGAGTTACACAGTTATTGGTATTGATTCATAAAAGTCACCAAGAAATTTACAGGAAAGAGGAGGGAAGGCTGCACTTTCCCATGACTAACACGGGCATTTTCATGTTTCCGTCCGTCTGGACAGTTAACGTCATTATTCAGTCACATGCAGAGGCAGCACAAGGAAAAGATCAGCTGAGGAACACAGACAGTTAATACTGTAAATTCAAGGAAATTCAGTAAAGAGCTCCTTATATAAGTAGAGTGACCTGAGGAGGCCTCTGTATCCAGATGTTTCGTAACACAGACGCTCTTTATTCTTCATCGCCAGATCAAGTCTAATCTGACCAGCTGAGGTGTTGAGCAGTGCATTTCCAAAAATGACCAACAGGAGGAGCCAGATTCTTAAAAATACACAGTTTTATTTTATGACAGAACTGTTTTAAGCTGCAATATAAGTAACATTTTAATGGTCCACGCCAGACTCCCATACCAACCAAAATACAGTACGGGAGAGCAGACCAACGTTGTGCTTTTAAACAAACAGGCAGTTAGGATGAATACAGCTGGTGTTAGGAATACTACTGTGTACTACTACTGTGTACAATTAAAGCAGACTTTTAAAAAAAAAGCATCAAAAGGCCACAAATAAACAAAAATATAACACTGACAGGCCTTTCATCTCCCCGCCAATTCATTAAACTAACTCAGCCAAGAGGTAAAGTTTGGAAAAAAAAAAAAAAAAACATACTAAAAACCTACTTCTGATATAAAACTTTCATGAGAAATGTCACAGGCTCAAGAGCGTCACTCACAATGGCACGTTTCATGTCACTGAAAGCTCCTTGTTTTTCTTTTTGCTGCATTCAAAAATACATTATGGCAAAATGACATCAGGAAGACACAAACAGTAAAAACATCACAATGCTTCTACTGGGTGACTCAAGACAAACTGAAGTAACAGACAATAAAACAGAGCTGGTACAACTTTGCAACTACAACTACAGGAGGGAGAAATACAAACACTCTAAGATAATGAATATTGAGCGGTTAGTGGCCCAGATCATTGATTAAAAACCTCGTCTTTAGGATTTAGCCTGTCCTTACATTCTTTGAGATATTTGTTCTAAGGAAGCTTATAAACACACAAAAGTGACCCTAGTCAACACTGACAGTAGAGCGAGGGAGCGAAGCGGTTTGATGAGTCGTGACCTCCGTCATTTTCCCACACTGTCTTCATGTATTTGGCTTGATCAGAGTTGAAAGCTGCAACAGTCCAGAGCAATGTAACGCTCGTGTTTCATGTGCAAACATTAAAAGTCCCATTGAGGATCACAGTTTACAAATTGATGGTTAAATTTAGCGGTTAATGTAGACGAGCCAAACATCAGAATCCAAGAGCCTCGTTTATTTAAAAAAATAAAAATAAAAAAAGTGACAACAACTTTATTTACACACCATTAAAACTTCATTTGATTTTTAGCGAATGTGATTATTTCAAAGAAAGTGAAAGTAACGTAAAACTTTACTGCAATCTAACTTTTGAAAATTATTTTGTGCAAAAGAACGTTTTCTGAACGAGGCTCTGGGATACTATGACCAGGCTGTCTTCATAATTTTACATCCGGGAAATATAAAACATCTTGCTCTCTTCTACATAAGGAGTCCACAATGGATTTTTTTTTTTTTAAACACTTTTGGTTTTGATTTGTTTGTTGAGTTGCACTCTGTACTCTTCAATTTATCTCAGAGGAACAACCAGTTTGATCAATGGCAGTGATTGGAAAATATCCAGAGACAAAAAAATTCAGTAACATGTTTCAGCTTATGCTGAGGCAGCTGGATGAGACTCAACTGTACACTGAAGAAGACTGAGGTCCTCTAGTCTTCTAGTCTGCAGTGCTGCCTCCATCCAGCCGGAGATTGTTGTGGGGGAACTCTCCCATGAAGCATGATGCCAGGGAGAGCGCTGGAGGGCAGGGGAAGGTCTAATCTATGTCTACTGAAGGGTTTGCTGGAGTTTTTAGATCATGACCCGGAAAGCAAACGAGATTGCAGCACCCAGCGCCAAGCCGAGGGACAAGAAGAAGGCCATGATGGCCCCCGCCGTCTCCGCCTCATGCTGTGGCACCTTCCTGTACGGAGACAACAGAAGAAAATTCATTAGGAATGAGTGGTTCATCATGACACTGTGCTGTTTGTGGTAAAGAACGGGGTAAAGAAAATACACAAACAACAGGACTGCAGAAAGTCACAGTGCCGAGCCATGACTCCCTCTAAAACCATACTTTTGTTTCTCTATGGACTTTAACTGTGTACATCAAGTTCATTTTGAGTTTTATAGGTCCTGGAAGAGAGCCTTCATGTCTTTATGCTGAGCTAGGCTAATCTCAATTGTCATATTCATGAAGGACAGTTAAACATTTGTCTGGAGCAGACATTATCCACAATGCAATTCGACATCCAATAGTTCAAGTCTGAAATTGGGTGGGTTATGCTAGCAGTAACTAATGTAGCCTCGGGTTGCTAGCCTCAAGCAGAAATGAAATGCGGGCTACAGAGTGTACAGAGTGTGCTGCATCCGAATTTCCAGACTAATACACTGAATAGTACGGTAAAACAGCTTGTGAGATTTTTTACTGTCTGAAACCTTAAGATGAAATTAACAGTACAGGAGGTGCACACATTACACTATTTCAATGGAAATCTAACATGAGGCGAGCACTGGACACAGTGCAACAGAGTAATGACAACACAAGACAAGGCAGACAGCGAGCAAGGCAGCACTGGCGTAACGTCAATAAAGCTTTCAATGTAAGTAAGGTTTCACTTCACAAGGTGTAGTATCTTTTTATATTAGTTCATCGTCAGCACAGGTTACCACAGTTACAAATGGACGGAGGCTCTTGGGAAGTGACGTGATACGCACTGAGCAGCGCATCCAAAAAGATCCGTACCACTGTGTATTTACACAAACATGTGTTCAACCTATGTTGAACAATAGTACACATTTTGGGTGTGCAGTGCCTAGTATGCGAGTTCAGATGCAACGTCGGTAAAATAACTTCTTCAGGTGACATCACTCGAGATTATCCATCAGACTGACGACTTGTGACCTTTTTCACAAAGTCATGTAAACAGACTTTGATGTTTATAATCAGTGGAATTCCCCTGTGCGTGCGTGTGTGTGTGTGTGTGGTGTGTGTGTGTGTTTCTTACTTGGGTCCAAAGCACATGCAGAGACTGGCCAGGTATCCGTTGGAGAAGGAGAAGAAGATCATGAAGATGATGTACCAGACGTCGTGGGAGAACAGCACAGGGAGGTAGTAACGGGGCTGGACATTACAAAGGATGAAGAGAGGGATGAAGACTATCCGCAGACCCACCAGGGCAGGAAGCCACATACTGTCTTTACCCGGCTGCAGAGACACAACAAGAGACACAGAACTCATGACGTTAAATAATAACACTGTAACATAGTTATTTGGGTGCTGTTTTCACACACACTGTAAATACAAAGATGTTAAGTCTATTTGTGCACGTACAAATTACTGTGGGTGCTTTGGTTCATGCATATAGTGTTCAAGCACCAGAAACAGGAGGATTTTGCAGCTGTAGTTACTGCGTGATATTATTAGAGATAAAACAAATAGCTGTGAATCGATTTGTGGTTCTCTCTATATGTGATATCAAATTGAAGTCATTAGGGCATGATTTTGGTCTCTGGGGACTAATGATGCACATTTTTTCACTATTTTCTTGCAACTTATAGACTAAACAATGAATTAATTAGATTAATTAATGTCAAGAAACAATCACAAAAAATTAACGTGTTTGTCCATGCTTTAACAACATTCTTTTTGTTTTTTGTTTTTCCAATGTTAAAGTTCCTCTGGAGATTTATGAGCTGCAAATATCTTCAATGTAAAATTGTCTCACTTCATTTCTTCTTTCTTTTTAGCAAGTAGGATGAACAATCTTATATTCAACTTAATGCAAGAGGCATGTTTCAACACAAGCCTGACCACAGCACCTCAGTACAAACTGGCCTGATTGGCGTCGTCTTATGATGATAAAGAAACTCACATGGTCCGCGAGCAGCTGACTACCATCATCTGCACCAATAAACCAGGAAGCTGCGTTCATGTTCCGGTCAAACTAAGTGAACTAACTGTACTCAGTTTGCACAGAATGAATTGATTAAATTTTTGTTCAATTGATTCAATTGTTTTTTTTTCCTCTGGATTGCAGGAAATTAGACTTATTGGTTATTTTCCAGAGAAAGTTTTAGAAGATCTGAATTTATGCTGTTCTTAGAAAACAAGCAAACATTTGGAAGGAAAATAAAGTGATGATTAATGTATTTGTAAAAAGAAAACAGCCACTCAGTGCCTGTAATATAAAACCATAACAAGTGACAATTTTGGATGATTACATCTGAAGGAGGTGAAGCTAAAACATAAGACAGCTGCAGATGCTGTGAAATGATGATGGGCTTCTTAGCTGTTCATCTAGATCTGCATGTTAGGGAGGAGTGAGCAAACCTCGGAAATCACCAAAGTCAATCTTCTGTTCATAAGAACCACTTCCTTTGCAGCACAGTGTGCACACACACTTTTCTCCAAAACAAACCTCTGATCTCACTAACAAAACTTGTCTCCTTTATTTTCACTCAAACTCTGAGCAACTGATGTGTTTCCACCATTGCCCTCATGACACAATGATTTAGTGTGTAAACATTTTATGCTGCCAAAGCCTCTCATTAAAGTGTGTCTGTGTTCCACAGCGCCATACGCCAGCCAGACAACAGAGATCACACTAAATATTTTGATGTGAACGTTTTAAGTGGACTCTCTAAGGCAAAGTGTTTGTAAACAAGAGTGTTGTTAGTAGACAGATTTTTTGGATATGGCTGCCTCAGGTAGCAGACCTGGTTACTGAGATTGCTGCAAACTTTCCTCCAGTAGTATCTTATAGGTGTTATTAGTGATAGCAATCAAGCTGGATCCACAAATATCTGAGACTATCAGGCAGGACCCTGTCTCAGAAAGCAGGTTTAGTGAAAACTCAGTCTGTTAAGCCTGAGATGAGGAAACTGGGTTTTCAGTTTCAGACAGAGAAATAACTTCAACCCTGGGTCAGTTACCATGTATACATCAAAGCACATAACAGAGTGCGTTCATATGCAGTTTACGTTTTTAGAAACATCAAATCCCTGTTAAATATTAGTTCATTACCTAAGGACTATCTTCAACAGGAGGACTGCTAGATCATTGTTACTGGGTCACACTGTGACTTTACAGTCAGGTTCATCAGTAAACATCAAAGTCAATGTCTTATCTTGATTCATAGTTTCATCTTCAGTTGCTGCCACCTGTTTTTGTGCCCCTCAAGTTACAGCTGATAATAGGGTTGCCAACCGTCCCGTATTAGCCGGGACGTCCCGTATTTGAGCCAAAATAGGCGCGTCCCGTACGGGACGTTGTTTGTCCCGGCCGCACGGGTAAAGGGAAGATGTATATTTTTTTCTCTTTGTGCGCCGCGCATTGTGCGTCTGGCTGCTTGCCTGCCGGCTGTAATCTAAGGGCACTAGGACCGCGCAGTTGACAAGGCAGGCAGGCACAGCAGCAGCGTCCGCGTGCTTGTGTGCGTCTCTCTCTGTGTGTGTATGTGTGTGTGCCTGTGTCTGTGTGTTTGTTTGTGTGTGTTTTCAGTTTAGCTATTGTACTCAAAGCAGCACCTTGTTGGTTTTTTGTTCAGAAGATTTTACAGTTGTGATTTTGCACTTTTTTTTTGTTTGCTGCGGTTACATTGTTATAAAACTAAAAAATATTCAAATTGATGTAAGAAGAAACTTGTTGATTGTTATTTTGCACATTTTGCCAAAAAATAAATACTTGAAAATAAATACAATGATAACTGTCTCACATGTATGCCTTAAATACAAAACTGATCAAACTGATCATGACTTGCCATGGGGTTATTAACTGGTGTATGGTAGAAGCATTCCATTTCTTTGTCATTATTGTAGGAAAAATATGAGTTATTACAATCATGTTACAGTAAGTGTAATGCAGTAGCCCATTGCATGTGTTTGTATAGTGTGTAATAGGTATAACTGTGCCAAAATGCTGTTATCTATGCGTTTTTGACCCCCCAAAAACCCAATTTTTTCTGCGGCGGGCAGCCGGAAAAGTGTCCCTTATTTGAATCTCTGGGAGTTGGCAACCCTAGCTGATAAATATATTTAAAAGCAAACGTAGCATATGGTCGGATTCAAGCACTTCATTACAGAAATTCAAGGGTGGTGAGTAATGAATGATTGGACTACACCTGACTCATTTCTTGATTCCTGTTTTTTAAGATGAATGTCACTGACGGCATTGGAAAAACTGAAACCAAAAACTCCCGTCTCAGGCTTAGTCAATTCAGGATTCAAGGTTAGGCTGATAGCCTAGAGTTTGTTAAACCTGCTTACTGGAACAGAGATCAGGTATTCCATAAATAGATCCACTAGACCTGCATGAAACTTGACAGAAAGTTGGAACCAAGACTGAACTGCGAAGCCAAAACCTTCCGAGCAGGTTAGGAGGGTCGAGTCCTGTTGGTAAAAGGTGTTATTTGTGTTGCTACTGACCCACATACAGACGGCTGTCAGACTCCTGCCAGCCCAGTCCATCACATTGAAGAGGAGGAAACACGATACAGGGATGAAGTACGTTTCTGAAGATGGAGCAAAACAAACAAGTTGTTGTTAGCAACAACAAGACTTTGCTTGAAAGAAATCTACATAAATACCAAACCTGCGTGGGGCTGGACAGTTTGTAGC
>JAJHUR010110144.1:869-34178 GCA_027495735.1 Lutjanus campechanus | reverse complement strand
CACACACACACACGCAGTCACACACCCACGCAGGAACACACAAGGATTGAGCTGTATGCGACTGCGAGCGGCAGTTGTGAGTCGCTGTTTGTCTGCAGTGTTTTAGCTCTCAGTGGTGGTTGATGGTGGCTGCCGGAGGGGAATCTAACATGGCGCCGATCCCCCTGCTCATTTAACACTATTCTGTCTGTTGTAACATGACTCAGCTTTCAGAAAAAAGGGACCAGATCAGTAAGACAGCGTGTGGGAGACAGACAGGGAGAGTGGGGGACTCTGACAGAAAGGGAGAGGGGGCGTGATTAGAAATGAAAGAACAACAGAGAGATGCGTGAAGCAGAAAGCTGTGATCTGTTGGACTTGGTGTACTGTCGCTACCGTGACTAACTAGATGACAGTGACAGCGAGTTTTACTGGTAAATAAACACCAGGATATACGGCAAATCTCATCATTCAAGACGCGAGGAGTGTGTCACCACCTCCGCTCTTCCTTTATCCCTCTTTCCGTCATTTTATCCCTGCTATCCAGACAGGACTTCCCATTCCAGATTAGCAAGGTCACACCAATGATGAGTCCCGAGGTTCATACCAGTCAAGACATTCAGAGAGAGGCTCTGCTGCTGCTCACACACGCTCTTAGAAAAAAGGGTTCCAAAAGGGTTCTTCCTGAAATGCTGAGGTTCTGCAAGCCTATGAAGAAGATTTTTGGAATAAACAGGTTCTCAATGGTTCTCTGTGAGACTTAGAGTTTCTGTAAGAGCCCTTTTATCCAAAGAGCCCTTTTTCTTGAAGAAAGAGTTTTTCAAGGACTGTTGAAATCCTTAGGGGTTCTTTGTACCATTTAGGGTTCTTTGTACCATAACATAAAAGAGTTCACAGTAGAACCCGCTGGGTGGATCGTAGAGAAAACTCTTGGGATGTAAAAGGTTACTCGGTTGAACCCCCTGAGTGGGTTCAAGATGAAACTCTCAGAATATAAAAGAGTTCTTCGTCGAACCCCCTGAGTGGGTTCTCGGCAGACCTCTCGGAATATAAAAGGGTTCTTGGTAGAACCCTCTTGGAAAATATCTAGATAAAACTCCTGGAATAAAAAAGGGTTCAAAGTTAAAACCCTTAAGCAGGAGGGTTCTCAGTAGAACCCTCTGGGAGGGATCTAGATAAAACACCTGGAATAAAAAAAAGGTTCTTGGTCGAACCCCCTGGGTTGGTTCTTGTTAGCACCCTTGGAGGATGGAAATGTTCTGGATAAAATCCCTGGGTGCAAATAAATGGTTCTCTGTAGAACCTTTCATAGGGGCTTCTGGGTGAAACCTTTCACAGATGGTTCTCAGTATAACCTTTTATGTTGGAGTCTGGGTAGAACTCTCTGAAAGGGTTCCAAGTGGAGCCTTTAGAAAACGGTCTACCAGCAACAAAAAACAGGGTACAAGCTGAAGAACCCTTTATGGTTCTTGTTAGCGCCTTTTTTTCTGAGAGTGCACAAGCAAATGTCAGCAGACAAACACAGGCAAACATACACTCTTAAACAGTCATGACAGTGGTATTAGTAGCTTTCAAGCGGTTGGTGGAGGGGAGTAAGAAAAACACTTTAGCACCTCTTCTCTGTCAGAGTGGAGCGAGGGCCGACAGGCGAAGAAGGCGGGAGGGCAGGTGGACCCCCAGGCTCTCAGTCTCTACTCTAACGTTGACTTAGACGCAGATGGCTCTGAAGTCCCTCTCCTTCACTCTCCTTCACACTTGTTTTCCCCATTTGTCTCTCTCCTTCATTCAGACTCCCCCCCCTCTCTCCTCCTCTCCCTGTCTTTTATCTCCCTCAGCCTTCCTTTCTCTCCCTGCCTTTCTTTCTCCCATCCCTCAGAAGTTGTGGCTTAGCTAGAGGCTGACACAGCCATGCAGAACTTGGATGAGAAATTGCTTTTACTGTACATGCTAAACTACACACTAAATCGAATGACTGATGCTCTTGAAAGTGTTTGCTGCAGGGCAAAGCCAGCTGTAGTCTTTGGTTGTCAGACGGAATATAGTTGGCGGTTAGCTGTGTGTATGAGCAAAAAGAACTTGGCAATCAGGTCTGGGTGTGTTTCCGCTTGTGTGAAAGTATTGATAAATCATTTTTAACTGACTGCAGTGCTACCTTGGCTGTAATGGCTATCGATAAGACAGTATATTCACAGTCAATCTCACCCATTGTGTCCCGCAGCCCAGCCTGGCGCTGTTACAAACACCAGATAGCTACATGTAGTGTAACACAGGCATTAAACAGGAACGCACACACGCGCGCACACACACACAATTTTCTTTCTCTATTCCCCACTCTTTCTCCCACCACGAGTGTGAAATCTAATCATCACTGGAGCCCACAATCATTTCTATCTAATCTGGAGACACACACACATGCCTGACAACAACAATAGCAACAACTGCAGCAGCTACCGCAAGCTAGCATTATCGCTACCCGCTCAAATTGTCTGCTTTTAAAACCTGCCTATATCTGGAGAAAATGGTTGGCAGAATTTAGTGGTTCAGGGTTGCCATTTATTACAATCACAATAAAGATGTGCCATCCGTACGTCTCTGCTTTTCAGCTGTTAATGTGCGGCAGCTGTACACTCGTAGGAAATAAAGATACTAACTAGAACCATAAAGGGTTCTTCATCTTGTCCTCATAGGAGATCTCTGTGGTCTTTGGTTCCCACCCACTTTTGAACTGTTTTGAGCATTTCCACTAAAAATAAATTTGTACGGAGCCTGAAAAGTTGGTTCCCAGCAGGAACCAAAAAATATCAGGTTTTTTCGTTGGGAACCATAGTGGGTGTGTCATATTTTACAGGCTGTTGTGCATTGTACAACGCCCTTGATTAGAATGGTTCTGCTCAAAACTGGTGGAAACCTTAACTGGTTCATTAAATAGGACCAAGGCACCAAGAATCTTGCACAGAACCACTTCAAGAAACAGAGCTATTTTGGTGGAAAAGGGTCCTGGTCGAATCTTTTTTAGAGTTTCTACTTGGAACTCTTTCAGAGAGTTCTACCTAGAATCCAACATAAAGGGTTATATCTAGAACCATCTATGAAATATTTCACCCAGAATCCCCTCTGAGAGGTTCTACAAAGAACCCTTCTGTGGTTCAAACCAGAACCCTCTCTGGGGCACCATCCAGCTTCCGCCACCTTCTAGGGGTGCCAACAATAATCCACTCTGGGGGTTCTGCTTTTTATATTTCAAGTGTTTTATCTAGAACGCACTCAGGGGGCTCAAGAGGGAACCTTTCTATATTCCAAGGGTTTTATCAGAACACACTCTGAGATTCTACCAAGAACCTTTTTATATTCCAAGTGTTTCATTTAGAACACTTCCAATTGGTTCTACAGTGTACCTTTTCATTTTCCAAGGGTTTTATCTAGAACACACCCAGGGGGTTCTGCCCAGAACCCTTTTGTCACAAACAACCCTTGATGAGACCTTCAAGGATTTCAACATTCCTTGAAGAACTCTTTCTTCCTAAAAGGATTCCTTAGATGAAAAGTGTTCTTAATGGAACCCTTAGTCTTATAAAGAATCCTTGGTAACCCTTTCTGCAAAAAAAAAAGGTTTTTCTGTGAATAGAACCTCAGCCCTTCAGGAAGAATCATTTTAGAACCGTTATTTCTAAGAGTGTAATGGGGTAGTCGTTATCTCAGCAGCCTCGCTAACTTCATCCACAAATTTCCACCAGCTTGGGTTCCTCTGTTCTCTTATTTCTCTCTGTGGTAGTTTAAGTACACCTGAAAAGGCCACATCAAGCGCCTCTTTCTCTTACTACTGAACTGTCTCAGTCTCTCCCCGCGCCGTTCTCCTCAGCCTGCCACATCTTCTCCGCATATCTCGACGGGGTAGCCGACAGCCAGGCTACAGTACAGAACCCCCTCACAGCAGTGCCGTCCTATTACCTCTGGCAGTCATCTCACTGTCACACTGATCAATGATTCATGTGTGCGAGGGCCTCGGCCTGTTAGCTCGCTGCACTGCTGCTCGCTGTCGCCACTGTGCTGCTGCTGCCGTCGCTGCTGCTTCTCCCGCTTATAATGACTGGACTCGCTCGGAGTGTGTCTCTCTAACGTGTGATGGTTATGAGCGCTTTTTTTCAATAGTGTGAGAGAGAAAGATGGACAGTGAGAGAGAGATGGATAGACAGATAGGGGGAAAAGAGAGTCAGAGCGAAGGTTCATGCTGAGCACATGCTGCTCGCATAACTGACTGCATGCTGTGTCTAAGTGTGTGTCTGTGTGAGTGTGTATGTATTTTTTGGTCCACACAAAGGATCAGAAAAGTGTCAAATCCTATAAGCAATAGAGTTAAAAAGTGAGGGGAACTGCTGAAACTGGAGGTACTTTTTACTGCTGGACATTCCCGTTTTAAAACGTTCTTTTAAAGACGGTCCTTAACATAGAAACACTGGGCGTACTAGTGGCTACATATTTAAGACAAAAGGCATATAACTGTATTTATACTATCAGCTGACTAATAAATATTTTAATTGTGATAGCAAAACATATTTCCAACCAGAAAAAAAAACAACAAAATAAACAGGATAATTTCACAATACTCAACTGTGTGTTTATGCTATCACCATCAGTTTTAATTCTTTTAACTTCAAATCAAGTGAGGTTTTTTCCGTCATTTTGGTATAGCAGATGGCTCTAAATGCTACAATACCCTCAGCCGCCGTTACTGCGGGGAAAAGAAGTGGCAAGAATCAGAGCAGCAAATTCAGAACACTTTGTTGTTGCTGTTGGGAACAAGAATGTGATGGTAAATCCACTTAAAAAAAAGAAATTTGATATTTAGGGATTTGGGTTTGGGGTTTCTTGCCAAGAGTAAGATGAGAAGATTGATGCTACTTTTATTTGACTTTAGAGACGCTGGTAGGTTTGTTAACTTTTATTTGGTGACTTTAAACATAGCCAGGCTAGCTGTTGTCCCCTGTCTCCAGCCTATTTGCTAAGTTAAAGGAGCAACATGTAACACCTTAGCATGCAAAAGTGAGTGCTGCAGTCCAAATAGCGCGTTGGGGCCATAGACAATATATTCAAGCCCTATTTAATATACAATATATGGTTGAGGCGAGTTGTTTCCCCCCAACCCCTCTTCCCAGGACTCGAGGCTCTGGCAGTTTGCCTACAGGCTGCAGGGCCACAGACAAGCGCAGCATTGTACTTGGACTATGTTTTTAACCGTCAGTTGTCGGTCAAGCTAAGCCCATTATGCTAAAAACAAAAGCCCACTGCTCTGAAAATACACACTTTTGAATTGGAGTTCAGTGAGTAACTGCCTTGCTTCCTGCCAGACTCCAAAAATATATTGCTCATTTTAACTTTTATGAACATATTCTCCTTCTAAAAGATTATTAATGATTTCTAACAACTCCTGAAAAGACATCAGCTCATTTGGCATTAATTATAACTCTGATAAACATGAAACAGTTAAACAAAAATAGACATAGACTGGAATGGAAGAACATGCTGTCTGTCGTATTGTTGTCGGAGAAGCCGTTTTTTCAACTTAGTATGTTTCCTCAGCCTCTTATGATATATCATGATCATTTTTATGATTTGGTACAATAAATATATTACATATTTCTATCTTAAAGTTAAGCAAAGCTAAATGGCTGTGGCACCAGTGAAGTCAAAGTAAGTACCGAAATGGTAAGAGCTCTAATGTGGCTCCTGTATTTTCCCCAATCTTGGCATCTTGTTTCTTTTACAGCTGATGCTGGAGATTGTTTGAATTGAATTCCTTTATATCTCAGCTCAGCATCAGACACAATCGATCATTGTATACTATTGGATTGCCTTGAAACGTGGGTTGGCATCAGGGATGCTGCTCCAGACAGGTTGGTGATGGCTCCTCTTCGGTGTTCCTCAAGGCTACATCCTCGGCCACCTGTTGTTCTGTGAATACATGCTGCCACTAGGACATCATACAAAATTCAATACCGTTGTTAAAAACTGATGAAAATGGCAGTTTTCAGCAGTTTTTATGTTGTCTGTCAGAAACAAAGTGTTTGATGTCCCAAAGCTTTCTCCAGAAAAATAAAAACAAAGCTAAAATCACTCTTTTTCGTCCTCCAAAGTCTATCCCAATTTTACAAAAACATCTTGTGCTCCCTATCCACAAATGTCAAACCCACAGCCAGAAACCTGGGTGTAATATTTGACAGTGACCTTTCATTTGAGAATCAAGTTACAAAAGTCATTCAATCATGTTTTTATCAACTGAGGAGTATCTCAAAGTTCAGGTATTTTCTCTCTCGGCCTGATCTGTAGAAAGGCATTCATGTGTTTATATCGTCTCAGTTATATTATACGGTATATTGCCTTTAGCTAGTACAAAACACAGCTACTTGGCTTTTAACAAACACTAAAAGACAAGTT
This sequence comes from Lutjanus campechanus, assembly GCA_027495735.1. NCBI lineage: Eukaryota > Metazoa > Chordata > Actinopteri > Lutjaniformes > Lutjanidae > Lutjanus > Lutjanus campechanus. Next base: position 27,767 of record JAJHUR010110144.1, on the reverse strand, counting down.
CACATCACTCATGTTTTAGCCTTTTTTCACCAGTATGTTTTAGAATTGATTTTAAGATTTGACTGACTTGAAACACTTCATGGTTTCCCAGCTGTATGGCTGAATTTCTGCTCCCCTCTGAGCCAGAGTGCAGCCTTAGAACCTCAGGCCCTGCTGGCTGTTCCTAAGCCCTGCTCGGGAGTTGTAATTGATTTGTCTCCTTACATTTTCACACAGGCTTCTATTTTGGACTTTTTATCAAACCAGGTAATACTAACATGGCTTTTTGATAAAATAATCCAAACTCAAGGTCCACCGACCAGCCTTTTTTTTTTTTCTTTTTATTTTTTCTGGAGCATGTATGACCAACACGTCTGAGCTTGTACGTGGACCTTGGGTCAAAATGATTTTGTCAAACTATGTTGCTAAGGTCAAGAATAAACCTTCATGGTCAGCAGTTGCTCATCTTTTGTACTGATTCGACCAGGAGAAATATCACGCCAATGCAAGCCTTGGAAGCGCTACAGTTGCAGCTGTTACCTGGGACTCTTGGTCGCACAATAGACAGACAAAACCACCCCTACTTTGATTGTATCCCCACATTTAAAGGGACAGTTTACCTCAAAATAAAAAATACATTTGTTTCCTTAAGCCTGTAGTGCTATTACCTATCTAGACTTTTTGGGTGTGATTTGCATAGTTTGGGAGATATCGTCTGTAGAGATGTCTGCCTTCTCTCACATATAATGGGACTAAATGGGGCTCAGCTTGTGTTGCTCAAAGCATGAAAGAAATGCATTTCAAAAATTCAACACCAGACCTGGTTACTCAAGATAATCCAAAGACTTTGTTGTGAGCACTCTTGTAGGAACTACTTTCTTTGTAGTAGAAAGAAACTAGTTCTGGTAGATCCTAAATTAGTTCCAGTAGATTCTACTGCAGAAAGAAAGTAGTTCCTACATGAAACTGCTCACAACAAGGTCTGTGGATTATCTTGAGTAACTGGGTCATGACTTCTGGAAAGAGGCACTGAATTTTTCAAGTGTATTTTTGAAGTCAAGTGCCATTTAGTCCCATTATATTGGAGGGAAGGCGGTCATTTTTAGGGCAAGTATCTCCAAAACTCCTAAAGAATCTAGATGGATTAATAACACTGCAGGCCAGGTGGAAATTATGTATTTTTGATTTTGGGGGCGAACTGTCTCTTTAAACCTAAATTTTAGCCCTAGTCTTGTCCTTGCCTGTGGCTCTAAGCATTGAAATACCCAGAATTAACTTGGTCAAGTGAAGAGCAAGTCTTAATACTGTCATCACTAGTCTTAATATGGCTGTGAGGACACCGGGTCCTCAAAAGTACAAGAGCATACACACAAACTTACCATCCTCTCCTCATCACGTTCCCAGGTCCTTATCGGTCCTCACTTCAGCCTGGTGTTTGTGTGTGTGTGTATGTGTGTGTATGTGTGTGTGTGCTCTCTGACTCTAGATGCTAAGTGTTCTAGCAAAAGGTCAACAGCCATAAAACAAGAGGGTGAGACAGAGCGACGGAGAGAGAGGGAGGCTGATGAGCGGGAGCAGGAGAAGTAGGGTCTGAGGGGCTTTTGAGGAGGGATGGAGTGGTGGAGAGGAGAAGATAGGAGAGCTAGTGAGGACTGTCGCTGCAGAGTCATTACTGGAGTGGGTAACACTTGGCTATAACGGAGGTTTGGGGGGCGTAGGAGGTGTGGTGGTGGCGGTGGGGTGCACCGGAGAACAAGGAGAGAAAAGAAAAGCAATTCAGATGAGAGGAAGTGAGGAGAGAATGAAGCATGAGAGATTGAATGGTGGAAATGCTAAATGTATCTGTTTGGGAATAACTTGTCATCCCTCACTGAGCACTCTTACAGACTAATTTATGAAACTATGATAGGTTGTTCCACTCCACTGCATAATATAATGCAGTACAAACAGTGATGATGCATACAAACTTACATTTGTAGGTGCAACACTATATTTCATGTTTAATTCTAATGGAAGAGAGTTGATAATGGGCAGTAGTTTAAAGCAAATCTCTGCTGGATTGTCGCTAAATGTATCATTGTTAAATAAAATGTGAATCTGACTATCATCAGTTTGTTTTTCTCTGCCGCCTCTTTTGTTCCTCCACCTGTCTGCTTAAGATGGAGCACTTACAGTACCAGACACCTAATATGGACGTTGGAGACCAGAATGGACATTTTGAAGGAGAACATACTGGCTGTAGCATTTTCGACAGAGAGTATTTAAACTTAAAATGTAATTCTTAAGGGTGGGCAGATCAATCCCAAAATATCTTCTTATACTACCTCTCACTCGATTCTGGCATCAACAGGATCGATACCAAAAAGAGATCAGTTCCCGATCAGTTTTTCTACATTGTACCGTTTGTATTTCACTCTTTGCTTCTCCACTGCTGTACGTGGCTGTGTGCACTCAAACAGCACACGCGTAATGTCTGCGTAGCGCACTGCGGTGCGCACACTGGCCAGTTTAATCCGAGACGTGGTGCTTGCTGAAAGAAAGCTTTGTTTGGAGATATTTCACAACTGTTAATGAAAACATGCATAACAAAAAGGCTGCTGAGTACAAATTTGTTCAAATATAAAAAAAACACTCCAATATAGAAAACTTGAACTTGAATTCAGATGCAACTGAAAAGAAGGGAGGAGGGAAATGTCACCGCGTCCAGCCCCCCGACACAGAGACAGGCTTGACTGGCAGAGACCTTTCAGTGAGGTTACATTTTCAAACTGTAATTGCTCATCAGTTGCTGTTACTTTAGCAGACCAATTATCCTAAATATATATTCGGACATTCAAATAATATATTCAGCTTGTTGAAACGTATTATCTAAATTAGCTTAATTATTTTAATGGAATTGAAAAAAATAATATACCTCAGAGCTGAAATATTAAATGGTTGAAAACCTCGTGTTAGGATCCCTATATATAGGCAGATTTAGCCTTTTGATGATCTGTTCACCTCATAAATAATGACACACTGATCCCTCTCATTAAAAATACCTAAGCTACTTTTAACAGCTATCGGTATCGAAATCAGTAATTCTTGCCCTGAATTACTCTGTATTGGATCCAACCCAAATTTTGTGGTATTGTCCACCCCTAGCCATTCTTCTTGATCTCAGCTCAGCATTTGACATGGTTGATCATGCCATTGGATAGCCTTGCAATGTGGGTTTGCAGCAGGGATACAGCTCTGAATAGTTTTAAATCTTATTTATGAAACAGAAGTTTTTTCTGGGTGGTGATGTCTCCTCTGCGGCTTATCTGACCTGTGGTGTTCCCCAAGGCTCTATCCTTGGCCCCCTGCTGTTGTCTACATGCTGCCACTGGGACATCATACAAAAATCAGTACCATTGTTATGACACACAAATGATGATGACACACAAATGTATGTACCATTAAAATCTAGTGAAGAAAGCAATTATAGCAGCTATTATCTGTCTGTCAGACATAAAGTGCTGGATGTAGGGCTTGAGCAAGGAAATCGGCGTCATTGATTACAAAAATATGTTGATTTGCATATCTTACACGCGTCGCTATGAACTGCTGCGCCCGGTCAGAGCATGGATTCACCCGGAGAACAAGCTGCAGAGAGCCAGCCTCACTGCGATCATCTAAAGTGTGGGAGTATTTTAGACAGAGGTACAACAGTTTGTGTCTCTTTAGCTCCACAAACCGGACATGACTTATCACAGCAGGACAAACTGCTCCACACGAGTGCTGGAAGTGAAAGACTGAGCACCCGTGCTCCTGCTGCTGCTGCAGCTGCAGCTTCAGCCCTATTTACTTTCCGTCAGCACCCAAGCGCGATACATCAGGATTATCAACACATGTAAAGTGTTTCTGTTAGTAGAAGTCATTTAAGATTTTCCAGAAGTTTTCCAGCGTGATGTCACGCTGAAAATGATGTCTGCACTGCTGCTGTTAACTTTTCACCATGTGTCATCTAATGGTGTTATTCAGCCATTTTTTACTTTCTGTCCACTTTATCAGCCACATATGAGTCAGAAATAGTTTAAACTTACGTTACAGACTCTCTGCAATTAATTTCAGCTGGTAGAAAAATGACAAAAAGTATTTTCATTGGCCCACACTGATGCAAAAATACACTGCCAGTGATCATCTTATCTGCATATGACTCCACTGATGAAACTTCATGTCATGACCAATCTAAGTTTTAAGTCAAAATATGGATTTTTCAGTTCTATAAAGGGTTGACAGTGACTAGTTATTAAATTAATATGCATCATAGCTCCTTTTGAATTTAAGTAGTAGTAGGTCCAATATATTTCTGATCAGGCATCTGTCATGGAGTCTTTTAAATAAGGTGGAAATTAGACTAACTTAAAATATCCCATGCGCTATTTTTCAGGATTAAGGAGAAAAGTTTATGACATGTATTTTAAGTAAATTAACTGTTTTATAATTGAATAATAAAAAAAGATGTTGGGTTAATCGAGAAAATAATCATTAGATTGATCATTTAAAAAATAATTGCTAGGTGCAGCCCTAACTGGATGTGTGAAAGCTTTCTCTAGAAAAAATGAAAATAAATCTGAAATTATTCTTTGTGGTCCTCCAAAGTCTGTCACATTTTTATAAAAACATATCGGCTTCTTGTCTACAGATATCAAAGCCTACAGTGAGAAACCTGGGTGTAATATTTGACAGTGACCTTTCATCTGAGACTCAAGTTACAGAAGTCATTCAGTCATATTTTTATCAGCTGTGTCATTGTCAGTTAAATAGCGATTCTAACTATTACGAGTTTTTCTCCTTACCTGCCCTATTTTTTTTCTCTCCCACCTGTCTGTTTAAAATGGAGTACTTACAGTACCAGACAACCAGAAGGGATTTTGCCAGAAACTAAACCCATGAAATTGAACGTACAAGGCAGATCATTTGGGTTACTGTTTATCATACTTTTCTTTTTTTCCCTGCATCAGAATGAGCCATCACAACTAATTTCACAGTGATGTGTTAATGAGAAAATCCCCCACACTGCATCTTTTTAAATGAAAATAAGAAAACTACAGTGAAGAGGGGAGGAGAAGGAAAAAAAAAAATTAAATGAGTGACTCGTACCCACGCTGATGTGAAGAATCTGCGCGTGTCCATGTCTGGTCTCGTCACAGGCTGACAGTTCAATTAGTCTGAACTAAATGATGCATGACGTCTCCCTCATGGCCCTAGTAATCGTCAGTGTTCTGCTTTGAAGAGCTCATATTGTGCATGAGTAGATAGCTAAACCAACAGTGGCTAGAGCTAGTCACAAGTTGAAATGTTGGAATGTGTGATTTGCTGATCCCCATAGATGCCAAAGTGGAGCATGGGACCAAATTGGCTTCAACTCTCAGAGCTCATCACAGAGTTGCTGTATTTTTCAGAGAAAATAGTCTTTTTTTTTTCCTTCTGCAACAGAAAGTGGCTGCAAATGGCTTTGAACTATCTGGAGTTTTAATTAGGTATTCCTCATCACCTGGGGATCAAGTGTGGGTGAGCGCGTAGGTGTGCGTGCACACGCGCGCACGGGCCGGCGTGTGCATTCATGCATACATGAAAATAGCTGGTGTATTTCACGCACTTGTGCGAGTGCTCTCCGTACCTCAGCGCATGTGTTGGTCATGCTGTATAATTGTGGATTTGTTTTTTCCTAAGCAGCCATTTTGTGCGAGCGTTAGCAGGCGCGTGTCAAGTGCTTTTTCTGGGGTGTCGGCAATCAGCAGACAGAAGACAGACAGCGAAGACTTTTGAAGTCGTTAGAAGTTCCTTACCTTGATCTGCATGCAGCAGCCGTCCTCTGACTGCCACCAGCAGCATAGTAACTTTGTGATTTGAGTCTTTGCTTTTGTTTGATGTTCCGAATGTGTCAGAGGAGAAAAAACCTGCAATGATTTATTTCATTTGCTTTGTTCTCCGTATCAGCAAAGGGACATTACCTTTTTAGATTCTTTTAAAGTCAAAAACTAAAGCGGTGTTGGAGTACAAACCTCACATGAATGGAACCTGACGATTGGTCAGAGCAAGGTGAATGTTTTTACTGAAGACTTTATTGACAGCCTTGCAAGACGCTAATTAATTTCCTTAATGGGCAGGTGTTAGTTGTTTTTATTTAAAAGCATGCCGGATTGTTGTCCTAGTAAACAGTTTTATAAGTGGGAGGGGGAATCCAGTATCCTCCCATACCCTTTGTTGTTTAAAAGGCCCATATGGATTGTGAATCGGCAGCAGCTTTCAAAGCATCATTAGTCATGCATAAAAGACTGTGTTAGCGCTTTAATACCAGCCCTGGGCTCAGGCTCTGAAGATCTGCCTTAATTGCCCACCTCTGCCACGCTCTTGGTTCATGTGTGCGTGCATACACTGGGCATGTGTGTGTGTGTGAGGATATGCATGTTCTTTGTGTGTTTGCTAATTGTCCACTGCCTTGCCGGGCACTAATAAGCACATAAACTGAGTGAGAGCTCTGAGATGGGCATTGAAGAAGACTCAGACACACCCCTCTGCATGACTTGAATAATGATCTTTTCTATCTGCCTTTCCTCTCCCTTTCGCTGTGTGTGTGTGTGTGTAGCGGTCCACCTGTTAGGTCTGACCTGGCATCTGCGGCACGGCGAGAGCCAGCTGTATGAGAATGGCCTGAGCTCGGCGGACCATCAACAGGACGACCGCAGCAAAACCAGACCGACCAGCTCCATCCACCTGCTGGACACACTCAACCCTGAAAACACACACGCCGGTGACAGAGGTGAGCTGACACGCACCCAGTACAAACCACAGTAACAGATGTTCTGCGCTCAGCTATTGACAGGATTTGCCTGTCAGTGACAACAAAGCAAATGTAATACAGTAATTTGCTATTTATTAAATATTAAATGTATTGAATGAACACTGGCTTAGAGCAGTTCACTCCATTTTACTTTAACAATGCTTGGCTGCTGTTATTTATTTTGATTCTGTGACATTTAAAAATCAAAAAGGCAAGTCTGCAGTTGTTTTCTTGAAGCAAAAATGACACTGAAACCAGGCTAATTTAACTAAGTTAGGTTTATTTTTGGGATATTCTCAGTTCACTGTGGATTTTGAATTCAGTGACTGCCTGCCGTACTTACTTCCAGAATCCATTAGCATGTTGCTCAATTTAACCATCATAAACATCTACTTTTCTAAAAGATTATTTATGATTTTTTTGAGTCATAAACAGAAACTTGCAGTGAACATTCTGTGTAAATTGTAGCTGCATGTAAAGTGAATAAATGTGAAACGGGCAAACAAAAACAGAATTTCAAATGAGAGCATACTGGCTGTAGCATTGTTGCCTGGTATTTTGAGTCAACATGTCCCCTAAATCTCTGACAACATATCATGGTCGTTTTATGATTTAGTGCAGTAAAAATATGACATATTCCCCAACTTTTATATATGTGGAGGAGCGCAACTACTACAATGAAACAAGTGGTATAAAGCATTTTGTGGCTCCTGAGGAAGCTGCGCAAGGTGTGATAATTTGCCTCAAGTGGTGTCACTTTAGTCAGTGTTTGTTGGGTCTGATGATTACAAGTTCAAAAATGACAAAATTCAGGGGGTGTGGAGTTAGAAAGAAGAGAGCTTACCAGACGCTCCTCATCTCTGCTTGAGACTAGCAGCTTGAGGCTGTATTAGTCAATACTAACATAACACAACCGAACTGTTAGCGGTCGAGTTGCAGCCTCTGGTTCAGCTCCAGGTTTATCCTTGTTTTAAACTGTGGGTTTAGCGCTGTCTTCTCATAAGCACCTGCACAGGCTTCAAGTCAGAATGTGTTTTTAAATGCACTGCAATTCACATAAAGTGAATGAATAAATTAGCAACTTCAAATATTTATTATTTATTTCTATATTTTCTGTCATAATTATTACTTATTATGATGCATTCATAATTATGAGTCCTATTTTATATGTTAGAGTTCATAAATCTTGTACTATACACATCATTTTCAGCTCTTGTCATACAAAGTTGACATTACTAACACACAGCTTGAACCCAAGATGTAATGTTTGCAAGCAAATCACTGCAGTTAAGTTAACGATGGATTTGAGCAATATTAAGGTCATCTCTAGTTGTGTTGTGATTGACAACATGCTGCCAACGGTTCTCTTTTGCTTTGTTTAGAACAGTTGTTCTGTTCATTTTTGCTGCACTATTTGACTCTCCACATTATATAGACGCGTGCAGCTCTGTGGCTGTGACCAGTGATTTTCTTCACTGTGAATTGACGTGATCGGCGCTTGATGTCAAAGGGCTGAGTTCCAGAGTCATGAAATAAACCAAACGTGACTTCGTCTGCTCGCATTAGACACAAGAAGGCTTGATGAAACGGGCTTTTCACGTTAAGCTCTGCTTTTCCGAGCCACCTTCATTAAACTCCCCTCGGCCAAGCCCATACATAAACACAGTAAAGGTCAGCTCAGATACATACATGTGAAAACAGGTCACATACTTTTCTTATTTCTGTGACTTTCTTAGAAGATTAATCTGATTCCACTCCTGTTTTTCTGTTCCTGCAAACTTAATGAAATAAAAATCCTGCCAGCACACTCAGACGTTTTTGCTACAGGATTTAATGGAAGCACAATTATTAGAATAGCAGTAAGACCCGAAAATCCTCTTGAAATGTAAATACGTACATTTAAACATTATGATTGGAACATGTTGAGGCCGACTATATATCCATTGGCATGAATTCCAATCACTTTCAATTGCATTAGGAGTCTGGCTTGCATGCATAACACACTCGGCACAATGAATGTTCCAATGCGATAGAGAGACATCAGTCCAGAGATCAGCCTTGAACTGATTACTCATTTATTAGAAAGGCAAGGTAATTGGTTAATCATGTTCCCTCTTAGCCAGTCCGTGACTGGAATAGCCTGTCTCCACTCGGCCGTCTCTCAACTAGCCAGAGGAATTACTAACACCAATTTAACCCCATGACATGGGACATTAATTGTGAGTGTTCCAGGTCATGAAGTCAGGCAGGACACAGCAACCTTCACGGTTAGTCTGACTCTGATGGATATTACATCGGATGCTGTTGGAGCCCATGTTCAGCACTTATACAGAGAACGTTCGAGCCAAACTGCAACCCGCTGCAATTTGGGCAACCTGGGACATCCCTAAAGCAACTATTCTTGATGAATCCTCACATTCTGAGGATTAACACTCTCATCAGTAGCTAAATCCTCTGATAGAGCGTGCGGGGGTCATGGAATTCACTTCCGAGTGTTGCAACAATCTATTGTTTCAATTCCTTTTGCTTTATGTGCTTGATGAAAGCCGGGAAATCAAAATGGGCAAAGCTAAGCCGTTGATGCAGGGGGCTCAGATTAATAAAATTGGCACGGTGGAGGTGGTCCCCGGGCAGAGGAGGGCCAGAGAGATTAGAGATTAGACTGTAATCCAGTGTGGCAGATTATCACGCTCATCCTGCTGTACCCATCACCTCTCACACCAAGAGACCACACAATCCCCTAGATTACACAGCGAAGGCTGGTGAGAAGAGGCTGCAGGGAATGGAAATGAAAAAAAATGACACGGTAGGGGGAGAGAAGAGTGAGAGTGATGGGAGGGGAGAGGAGTGATTGATGGATAGCAATCTACATGAAGGATGTTTGAGATCCACCGTAAAAGTGGCACCAGATAAATAATTGCTGGCATTAAAATACAATTTTCACGAAACAACTTATTAGCTGTTTCCATGGCTTTTGTCTACACAACAGAGAGACCAAGCAGGAGAGAGCTGCCACTAGAGGTCACAGTAGATCACCAGCATCTCAGGGCAAACTGAAAATGCATGCTTCATTTACTCAATAAAGTTGGAATTGAACCAAAAGTAAGAGGCATCTGAGCACACACTGCTCACAAAACTTAAATCAAACTGTGAAACTAGGCAGTCCTGAACAAATATGGAATCAAGATTATATTACTACACTGCCTATTTCTTTCCTAATTTTTTTTTCCAGAAACATAGTTTAGTGCACTGTTTTGGCTGTAATACGACAAAGATCGCAACCAGGTGGCTGCCATTTTTGTGTCATGCTTGGAAACAGAGCCTCGCAAAACTCAAATCAATCTGCGAAATATGGACCAAGATTATGTTATGTTACTACACTGACTGTTTCCTTGAAATTTCTATTCTAGGACAGAAATAACTGTTTTAGTTTGCTCATTTCACATTAAGTTCAAGTTAATGCTGAATGGTGGCTGAATAAGTAAGAGTCTGTTTATGAAATAATTGATAATCTTTTAGAAGTAGTAGATGTTTATGATGGTTAAATTGAGCAATATATTGATGGAGTCTGGCAGGCTGTAAGACTTGTCATCGCTCGTTATTGTCAACAATGTTGCGCGATCTTGCCCTCCTGCAGCCTGCCTGAGCTTCTTCACGTCTTGAGAGGAAGGACTGGTGGGAAACAACTCATTTAAAAAAAAAAGACTGTGTGTGTTGAGGGATTCAGACTATTTAATATACAGTTTATGGCTCCAAATTGCTTATTTGGACTGCAGCAACTCATTGTGGATGCACAATTGCGACATATTCCTCCTTTAAAGGAGAGCAGGAGAGAAGAATGATGGATGGATAATAATCTTTGCAAAGGATTTACCATAAATGTGGCACCAGATAAATAATTGTTGGCATTAAAATGCAATTTTCACGAAACAACTTATTAGCCATTTCTATAGCTTTTGTCTACACAACAAAGAAACCGAGCTGCAAAATGTTTTTTTTTTAATCTTTATTTTTTTTATTTTGGAATTATTTTATCCTTGATGCACTGCTATAAACCCAAGTAACAACATAACCATGGGAGCATAAAGATAGCTGAGGAGGAGAGTGATTGGAGGATAGTTATCAGTTTCGGCTTGTTTTGATATAAACTGATGACACAGTGGGGAGAGATGAAACGAGCTTGGCGGAATGATTGGAAGGTAGTAATCTTCTTGTATTCGTGTTCATGTATTTTTAGTGTTGTTGTTTTTATGTCAACATCAATGCCATGAAGATAGGCTCTCTGTTTGATTTGTTGGCTCTACCCCGAAATCAGCATCCGGAGCAGCGGAATTCTAATCCACCTTCCGAAGCAGCTTGCAGCACGGCGCTAGATACTAATTGACATGTTGTGTCATCTGCGTATGGCTAGTGTCTTGTCAAGCTGTGCGTGCTGTGTTTTATGTTCTCCGTGCTATCTCGCCTGCAGTTTCCAGAGATCACCAGGAGCCCTTCTTAGTCCTCCACACATAAAAGCCTCTCTAATTAGTGCTACATTAATTGCCACTCACCCCATGATAATCAACCTCGGGCTGATGTGCGTGCGTGAAAGTGCGCGCACCAACACTCCATTCCCCCCCCTCTCTTTTTTTTTTTTCCTTCATGCGGACATGCCCACACACGCACATATAGAAACTCCTCTGGCGCAGATGAAAGCAGAAGTGCCCAGAAGAAGAAATTTTCTGTCAGCGGATTCCCCACCCTTAATGAAGTACATTGAAGTTTGAGAGTAATATTTCAGTCAACGTGGAACAGCGGATATATTAATGATATGAAGTGATACAAACTGACATACAGTAGAGCGGCGTAATGCCTCATTATAATGCGAAGATGATGAAATGTGGGGCTTGTGGAACGCCATCTGAGCCTATGCAATGAACCCAGTGTATGAAAGGAGAGTTAGTGCTGAATTGTTTTCACTCTATCCGATGGTGTGGTTGGAAATGGTGTGTAGATGGATGGAATGTGACACAGACAGAGAGGAGGGCTCTTAAAGAGCACATCAATATTCTAGACTGCGTGCAGATAGAGTGGAGCGAGGCTGAGCAGTGTGTAAGTAAGTGTGTGCATATTGTATGCATGTATGTGGGGGAGAGGCGCTGTGTCTGTGGGAGGGATGAGTGTGTGTGTGTGCGTGTGTGCAAATGCTGATGGACTGGTCCCTGTTACACTGGTCTCATTGATTTTCTCACGCTGGGATACAGTCTCGGGATGTAACACTCACACCCACACACACACGCAGAGAGAGAGACACACACAGACACGCAGAGAAAGTATAGATCATTTAGTGAACCCCCTGCTTGTGCGCCTCAAGTTGAGAGCGCCGAACAGCAGCAACGTTTCTGTCTGCTGCTCAGCCTGCATTCAAAACACCTCGTCCAAATATAGCCGGAGAAATTAAACATAATTTCAAGCAGCAGTCGGTATTTACTGCAGATGACACATTTTATGAGGAGCTGAGGGCTTTGTCGAAGTCACTCTTGACATTTGAGAGTAGTAGATTGATGTCTTAGGCTCTGACATCAAAGACGAAAAAAAAAAAAATCAAAGTCAAACAGACTAGAACTTCCGATCTGATAAAAAAAAAAGTAATAAAAAAGTCTTTTGCCACAGTGTGGCCTTGAGGGGTTAAATCAGGATTTCGAGGACTTGCACCTTACTTGAGTACTTCCATTTCATGTTACGTCTAGTACTGTACTTTTAATACCACTACTTAGATTTTACATCAAAAACACATGAGCATAGAAAATACAACAAACAGTTATAGATAGAACCATTTAACAGGATATTAAGCAGTTAAAATTAGCTACAACATTAAAATGCTATTTACAGATTGATGCATCAGTATTACACTCACAATATGTAATTTCTGCTGCTACGGGTCTCTCATACATCAAACAGTAACAGAAGACATAGTTTGATAACCTTGTGAAGTAGTGTGGAATCATGGGAGTTGTTTTCTTCATTGTTAAACAATCACAATCTGTCTGACAGGCAGAAATCATGTTCATGGACGAGTTTGATCCACTCTAGGTTTAGTCACGGTGGCTGAAGTAACAGCAACCTTGAGTAAATTAATTATTAGTATTTCTCTGGATTTGACCATTGCAAATATTTCAGCACACACTTCAACAAAAAGAGAAAATCCAATCCAAATCCAAACTCACAGGGACTCTTTCACTGCAGAAATAGGTACTTTTTCTTGGAAACTTTAAGTACATTTTTCTGAAAATATGTCTGAACTTTTATTTTATGCTAGTAAGTTACTTTTGTTCATTACTCTTTTAAAAAGTAATATTATACCAATACTATAGTACTGCCTATATGTTTGTTTGTTTGTTTCTATTGTTTTTGTTTTCATGTCAGCCATATTGATATGAAATATGATCTTAATTAAGGTTCTGTTCCATTTAGTGCAGCAGAGTCTTTCCAATGAACCAACCAGCACTCTGACTGTGTTTGACCTGAATGGAACAGAACCCTAATTAGTACCACTGTAACACCTGTGTTTACACTGATGGTGTCAAAATGTTTGCTGTGAAAAGTACGTTGCATTGATACTTTTACTTAAGGCCACTGAATTGTATCTCTAGTAACAGTTGTTCCCAATCTGTGGGTGGAAGTCCCAAAACAAATCTGAGGGGGTCACGAGATGATTAAAAGAATAAGAAAGAAAAACAAATATTTCTGTCGTGCAAAATTCTGTTAAATATTCACGACAAAGTAAGCAACGGTCAGAGTTAACAAAAACATCTTCAGGTATTGTAACTCAGCTAATTTGTTTCATCAGGACTGTGTGAGTGTGCTTAGATCAGGTTTGATTGACAGCGACCGAACAACCCCTCGACTGTCATTTCTTTCTAATTTAAAAGTTGTTAAATCAGTATTGGATTTGTTGGACCGGTGCCTTTTTCCAACTGAGCCGCACCCACTTAAGACCAGTAAGAGGAGCAAAGTGAAAAAAGGAAACGCAGAAATCCACAAATTGCACAAACTATGGCTGAAAATTGTGTGTTCATTTGTAATCCCACAGTATGAAGTCTGTTAAGAGACTAAAAGATGTAGGAATTTAAGTCTCTATTAAGGAGAAGGAGGAGTAGCATGAGTATCTAGTGAGCGCTAGTTCACTCCTTCCAGGCCTCTGCCCAGACTAGATTAGTACAAGCTCAGCAGAGAGCAATAAAAAAAAAAAAACACAAGTATTTTATAATGTGTCAATTTATACAACATACATTACATGTGTTACAGTGTAAGTGCACTCAGAGTGTCATGGAGTGGATGAGTTTGCGAACAGGCAGACTTGCCTGTCACAGACGTAGCCTGAGGCCTGATGGTAGAAGGTGAGGACGGCAGAGTAATGGAAGGCCCTAAGGCCAAGAGCATTATCTTCTCCTGACTCTGACTGACACTCATTAGGCTGCACAGTGGAGAGAGGAGGCTGAAAGCTTATTAAGCCAACTGCTCAAAAGGCCCTTAATTGAATCCAAGTAATTATAGAGACCTTGCCCATTGTGATATTTTTATTCATCCTGCGGCAAACTCAATCTCTCTTGCATTTGGAACACTATTAATGTTGTCTGCACCAATGTGTGTGAGATCCGCACGCAGGGCCCACGCCTCAATATCGACTAACACTTGCGCACATACGCTCGCACAGTTTCGGTCCCCCCAGACATGTCCTGTCACCAAGACCCCCTGCACTTTTAGTCTGTTCTCTGCTTCATTAGAATCTGAGGGATAATAACATTAATTGCAAAGACAGTTTAGTTCCTTTGAAAATAGATTACAGGTGTAATTGTTTTACCTGAATAACCCGTAGGCAAGAGAAATTAATTAGACCTTGTGTCCCAAGTCCTAATGTAGCTCATCTCTTTCGTCCGCCTGCCCGCACACACACTAGACACACCAAACACTCAGAGATGCACAACGGACAGACAGAAATACAGACAAATGGGCAGCGAACCCACATGTAGGGCTCTGACGGTATGGATTTTTTCTGACATATTTCCATGAGATGGCGGTTTACCATGACTGCCTTAACGATTTTGTTTTATTGGACTTACATACTGTCATAAGTGTCGTGTAGCTTTTTTAAGGAACAGGACAGTGTGTAAGTGTGTGTGCCAGTGAAGGAGAGCTAGCAGCAGACTGTGGGTGCCGCTCACAGCAGAGCAGAAATTTAAATTTAGCAATAAATTGTCAGTCTGGCAGTAAATGTACAGTACAGGTCACAGTGTGTCAGTTAATAAGCGCTGCAGCTCCTCAAGACCACTCAAAAAGAGTCTTGTCCTTTATTTCCCAGCTGCTGGAAAAGTGAAGGAGATTAGCCCTGACGTAAGCTGAGCAGGAGAGGCTAATATTAAGCTAATGCTAACGCTAGCGTCGTACCTTTACCTGTATGTTGGCTCCAGTGCAATCAAATCCCTTTCAGAAGATCTTTTTTTTCCCGTCTTGAAAACAGTAGTTATTGCTGTCAGCACGTTGTTCGCCACCCACTACCAGTCCCAAGATGCCTCGGGTTGAGTCTGTCGGCGAATCAGAGGCTGTTCCTGACTTGTGTGTCGCAGCACTGATCCTTAGGTGTATTAATAGATCCATGCGCTGAACTCAACATGAGATTGACCCTTCAAGATAAAATTTGCGGTCATGATGCTAATGAGCTCAGCCTTGCAGCAGGCGTCACATGACCGTGGTATTGCTGTAATTTGGTTATCGTCACAGCCCCACACACACGCTGACTGTCAGGAACACACATTTCTGTAAGAGGGATGAAGGATGACAATGTGTTAGCTAGTCATTAGAGATGGGAGAAGTTAAGAGTTCATCTTACTCCAGATGTCCTGTGGCATCCGAACCTTTCGAGGGCTAATTTGGGAGAAAATATTGCAATGTGTACACGTGTTAGCATATTGTGCGTACGTGGTGTCAATATGGGCATTAGCTGTGTTATTTGCACACTGTGCCACACTACCAGTATAATTGGCTGAGGCAGCATCATTATTACACTGTTCACAATGTTGGTTCTAGGCAGACCTGCCCACTAACCCTTTATCATTTCCATCAAGGGCACGTTGTGCTTGATGGCAGACATGAATAAGCTATGCAACACTTTCATCGCCCCTTTAAACAAGCTCAACATTTTGAAATAAACCTTAATACATTTTTTGCTTACAACTCGCTTCTGCTGCCAACTAATGATGAAAAGCATAAGAGGAGATTTATGCGATGCCATTTATTTTTATTTTTATTCTAAGTAACCGATAGCAAGTGTGAATTTCAAGCTGCTTTTCGCTTATTAAAGCCACGAGATAGCAAGGTGTGAAGGAATTTTACCTCCCAGCTCGCATATTGGCTTGTTTAAGCTTGTGTTCCTCTTGCCTGCCAAGTAGGAATAAAAAGAGATTTGCTGTTTTGAAAGATATTTTCAAAGAATGGTCTCAGGTTTTTGTGCTGAGATGCGCGGGGCCACGGTGCTGGTGGAACACATTGATTGACAGCAGTAATCTGAGCGGCTGGGGAGGCCTGGAGGAGCCCCAGTCACCATGCGATCCGTCTGGTTTCTGCGGGACTCCCGAAATGCCTCGATCTTCCCCTCTTTTTACTGGTGCTGCACTATTATTCTCTACTGCTGAGACAGAAGGAGTGAGAGATGCAAGGAGAGTTTTTCTTCTTTCTTGCATCAGCAGCTGTAACTTGACACCACCACCTCCTCTTTGGACATGGTCGTCTCTTCTCTTCGCCCTCCTCTTTTTCTTCCTTTTTTTTCGCCTCACGCTCACGCTCACGCCCCACCACCCATCCTTGCGGCTGACCTGGACGCCGCTTTCTGTCCCCGCATTGCATCAGACTCGGAGAGGCGCTATACAGTAATTAGCATCAGAAGGACCTGCCTGCTCATCTGCCCGCCAGCCTGCCAGTCAGCCCGCTCGCCGGCCCGCCTGCGCGCCTGTCTTGCTCTGCCAACTGCCATGCCCTATTCATGTCCTATTCATCTGTTGTTGAATAAAAGGCTGCTTTCCTCGGGACATCCATCCCTCTGCTGGCCTTTATTTTTTTTTTTTCGTGACGAAGCACAGGAGTGAGGATTAGCATTAAAAGGAATAGACTGCTGAGGTAGACTCGGTAGGAATGCATGAATGCATACCTTAGTTCTGCCAAGCTGCTTTTATTCTGTTTGGTAGAGACTTTACTACAGGGACAATTTATGCTTCATAAAGGACACCTGTCTCGTTTTCCCCTCTCGTTACAAACCTTTTTGAACTCTTCTTTTTGTTCTCACCCCCCTCTCATGTCTCTCTCCCTTTGTCTCTCTTCATCTCCCTCTGTCCTGCAGCTCTCCTGTCACAGCTCAGTCAAGTTCAATCAATTAACCAATTAATCAATTTACTTTTATTCAATCCCGTAGTCCATAGAAGAGAAATAAAACAAAGGAGATAGAAGATGAAAAGAAAAATCCAGTGCTTTGACATTTATTAGCACAATATTTGACATTCTGTGAGAGAAGGTCTTAAAAGTTAGAATTTTTGGTTAGACAGAAACAAGACTAAGGCTGAAGTCACTATATAAACCACTACGTGATGAGTTTGCCATTTTGTAGGGCTGTCTGAATTCATTTCACCCTATATAGTGGGCCCACAATGCATCGTGAAAAATAGTGTATAAGCGATAGTGACTAACCAAGCACTTTCTTCACTATGTAGTGAGCTCACTGTATATTTCTCTACATATAAATCTCTAGAGAATAAGTGGGGAATGATTTCAGACATCTTAGCAGCTCTGTAAGGCTTCAGAAGCATGCTGACATACAGGTATAATATTTACCACTACCACTATCTTGGTTTAGCTTTTTAGCATGAACATTTTTGAACTTAAGGTCTTGAATGTGAGTTATTGGCGAAGAAATTAGGAAAGCAAAAGGGTCTTATGTAAAGCAAAGTAAGCAAATAGCAGAACTGATGTCACTTTGTCATTTGATAGAAGTTTTGAAGACTGAATTAATTCAGTTACAATATTTCTGTGAATTATAATGCAGTCATGCATGGTGTATTTCCAGAAAATCTGTCGAAGTCGCATAATTTTATTTTTAGTGAACAATAATATGCACTGTTGCAACAAAAATATGGAAAGTGCACAGCGGCCTGTGTCTGTGGACACCAGACGAAAGAGATACACACCTTGGCACTTCTGTATGGAATGTGCCCCTGATCGTATTTTTTTTAAATCTATGTAATTCTTTCCTCTGCATAAATTTAATAAAAAGGAGAATTCATTCAACTACTTTTTAACAAATCCCCAAACTCCAGTACTCATAAAGGAAAACACTGAAGTGTGTCTTTGCTTTATAAAAGTAAGTCAAAAGACTAAAGGGCCGTCCACACCAAGAACTATAACTATAAAAACTATTGTTGTAAATTCATTCTAACTCAAGTGGATGGAGGAGTCCTAACATCAGCTTTATAGTTGTGATGTGGGCTCCTCCATCCATGAGTTAGAATGAATTTAAAACAATATTTTTATAGTTATAGTTATACTTATAGTGCTTGGTGGGACTGGCCCTTAACAGTCTATGGCCTTTGCTTGCAGCTCTATTAGTTTGTAAGTATGTATTTAGGTACATTGGTGCTTTGAGCTAATGTTAACATCAGTATGCTAGCATTCAAATATTTGTCAATTAGCTCTAAGCACAAAGTACTGTTGTGGTTGATGGGAATGCCGTAATTTGTGCAGGTATTTGGTCATAAACCAAAGTATGTGAAGGTCCAGTGTGTAAGATTTCCTGGGATTTATTGGCAGAAAATGATGTTTTCGTTAGTGTGTAATAGCCTGAAAATAAGAATGGTTGTGTTTTTGTTAACTTAAAATAAGCCCTTTATATCAATATAGGACCCAGGTCCTGCTCCATGGAGTCCGCCATGTTGCACTGTCATGCTTCTACAGTAGCCCAGAGTGGACAAACCAAACACTAGATACATCCTGTTGTGTTTTTCAGTGTTTGGAGTTTCATGGCCACCATAGCTTCTCCTACATGGATGGAATGTTCCACCGAGATGCTAGCAAATCCTACGCACTGGCCCTTTAACAAGTTAAACTTTTGACCTGATGATTGTGCTGGATGAGAAGATCTGCAAAGTTATTCCGATATATCCTGGGGGGGACATAAATGTGTGTCGCAAAATTTCAAGCAAGCCATCCAGTAATTGTCATCTGACATTTTCACATTTCACTCAAAGTCACAAATGTCAACGTCATGTTAGTGCTCGATGAAAAGTCAGGTAGATGACCAAAGTCATTAGGATTCATCCTCAAGGCATCATCTGCAATTCATGCAACAGACATTTCACGTTGAACCAAAGCACTGGACCTTCAGAACACCCGGCCAGCATTGTTGTCCTTATAGAAACTATCGCTAGCATGTCTATAAAAGGTAGAAACAGGAGCTACTCACAGACCTCCGCTCTATACCTCCGTATCTGTGCGACAGTACATGTGATATATTCAGGCTAGCTTGTGGGTGGGCATGGTGTCGCCATAATGGAGTGGTAAAGCTGCAGGCTTTATGGATTGAGAGCGAGCGGCCTCGTCCATGAATCTGCCCCTAACTGTTCTTCTGCCTTTGTGGCCGTAACGATCGGCTGGCTCCGTTCTGTCACCGTATTTCCTCCATCTTAGTTTAGAAGCAGAGATATATCTCTCCATAAAGGCCGACACAAAGAGGGCTGGAGAGACTCGCCTGCTCCCCCACACAAAAGACTCAGGCCTGCTGGTTGATAAAGGCTTATGGAGAGGAGAGGAGCTGATGGCCAGGGGACTGTTGGAAAGACCTATTCTCTTCGCACACAAAAACATGCTCTCACTCAAGACACTATCTTTGTGCTGTGACGCTGTTTGTGAATGCGTGCGCGCACATGTGCGTGCCCCTGCCCTCCTCGCTTCTCTCCACCTCTCTGTCGCTTTTTCCTTTCACACACATGCTAACACGTACACACACACACATACACACACACACACACACGCACTCTTTCTTTCTTGTTAGAAGATGCTAATATAGCACATGACAAAGCCCCAGTAGACAGCTCTCAGACAAAACACTTCCTTTCTAAAGCAGTTCATCTTTATGCAGAGCCTATCCAAAGGATTGCCAAAGCAAGGTCTCTTGAAAAGCAGGATTTTCACCAGCGCTCAGTCATTCCCGATGTCTATTCAGTCTCACTTCATTAGCACGGCCGCTGATCACACTGATGTTTGAGGACATCAGGTTGGTTATTAATTGCTCCCTCTGATACTGAATAGAGCTCCACGTCTACCTTGACAAATCTGCAGTATGTGATTTCACAATATCACCTGTCTGTGGTTTTTATCTGCAGAGAAATGGGTGCGAGGCCGCGCCATCGACCGCGGCGAGGTCGACATAGGAACCCAGCAGAGCCAGGCGATCCCGCCGGGACTTTTTTGGAGGTTTCATATGACTGTGCACCACCCGACCTACATCAAGTTCAACCTGTCTCTGTCGCACAACGCACTGCTGGGGGTCTACGGACGCAGGAACATACCGCCTACACACACTCAGGTAATGGAAGCTCCTGTTGCAGCATGCTGTTCACCCAGATGGGCTTGTTTGCAGAAGAACCACAGTGCCACATCCACACTAATGCATCTTTTTCTCTCTGGTTTTTGCTGTTTCATCTGCACTAAGGAGGTGCTTTTGAGTGAGATGACATAATAATGCGATAACTCACTTCAAGTGCTTCTTCGTAGACAATTATGTAGGCCAGGCCTAGCCAATTACATTTCTTAAAAGGGCCACATTTGAAAAAAAGTTAAATGCCAAGAGGGCTGGAGGTTCACATTTCCTGCCTCTGATCTGTAAAGTCAGGAATTTGAATGTGTAAAACGATGCAGCTTTTCATTTTTTTTCTCTTTATTTCTCTCTATTGATTAGTTTTCACAACTGGGAAAGAAACATTATGTACAAAAGTACAGGAAAAAAAAGAATGCACATTTGTAATCCTCGATTAGAAGTACCTTGTTGTTTTGATAAACTCAAAGTTGCATTTAACATATTTTTTCATCTGATAAATTCCCTCTGCCTAAACAGCCTGAGTGTCTCTTTGCTTAACAATAGACATAATCAATGAATGGGCTAATTAGCCTCCTCATAAAATGATGATCCTCTAATAAACAATGTAAACACCCATAAATGTGGAGTGTTAGCAGGTTATTTAAATAAAATCGCAATGATATACTTTCTTTATTTTATTTAGTTTATTCATAAATGATCAAAGGGCCAGATTGTAGTCGTTGAAGGGATGGATCTGGCCCACAGCCCACCAACCGAATAGGCCTGATGTAGGCTATATGGTGTTATATTTGTGCCTCAATCCTGACTATGCAATGGGATGTTTTGTGCACACTTAAAGATTTTTTTTTTGTCAGCACATCAATGATATTTTGTAGACAAAATATCATCTTGCAAATAATTATTTTACTACAGCAAACAAAACTCTATTCTGTGCTTGCTTTGTTCGCTATTATCCACATATAGTGTCTGTGTTGATCACTGAGCCTGACTGTGTTACAGCGTGCCAGTCTGCAAATTGGAGTAATTCATCTCTGATTGACCGTTTTTTCTCCAATCGGATTGCCTGTAGGACTGTCTGTAACTATAGAGGTGAAAACTGCAGATGCACTTTGCTGATTGAGTTCAGTTTGGTTCAAAGATTTACAGTCACCGCCCTCATAGTTTGTTCCTTTTTTTTTTTAAAGAAATGCAATTGCATCGCCATTCAAGTGCACTTCAGTGCATATATGAGTAAATGAACGCTCCATTGTTCATATAAGCCATGACGTTCACTGATTCTGACTGTCTTCAGTTAAGTAGTGGGTGAACAAGTTCAGTACAAAACCAGGCCTGAATAAACACTGTTACTGTATATGACTAATAATTCAGCATCTCTCTATATGCAGCAGAGCATTATGATCGCTTTTGTAGTTCTCACGCCTCTTTCTGTAAGCTTTTAGCCAGGAAGTAATAATATGTATTCATGGCTGAGCTGACAACAGTTCATTTAGAAGTGTTAAGGATTTGGTTTTACATGCACTGGACAACTCTTCTGTAAGAAAGAAGTAAATATAAATTTATAAAGGGTATGCGCTGGCATCACCTTCCCACTGAAACTTGTCCCCTCAACTGGGCCGAGTGGCAAAACATCCTGCATCAGGCCTGCCTTCAGTGGGGGAAGCTGTGAAACTGGGAGCAAAACAACCAATTATCTGCTTAAATTCAAGGCAGATTAAAAAGGCAGGAACCCTCTCAACTTACCAAAGAAACACTGGTTCATGGACACTGAGTCTGTGACTGTGTCAATGTCCATGGACATTTTACTTTTATCATTTTAATTTCACCAGTCAGTTCTGGTGAAATTAAAATGATGAAGACTTCAGGTCTGTACAGATTTTTTAAAATTTTATTTCATTACTTGGGGAGATACTGTGTGTTTGCATGCAGCAGTGTTGATGTTTGCAGGTTTCTCCAGAGTGAGGATGTGCGAATCGATGCACATTTGTAGAACAAAAGTCTCTGTTGCACAGAATATAAATTAACAATGTTAAATATTTAAATGATTAGTAATGTTGGTCAATACAGTTTAAACTTACAGGTGCAATATGTAAGAATTTTAGTTTAAAACATGCATTTTTTTTTAACCAAAATTATCATCAGAATGAAAAGAAATAACAGTTTTCACATTACATCAAAGACATCTATGCATTGTGATGAGGGATATCTACTGAAGTTAGCATGCTAACCAGCTAGCCCTGCCTTGTCCTGTCTCATAATACCACTTTGTGATTCAAGAGGTGATAGTTTGATGCTATAGCTCAGAACTGCCTCTGTAGTTTCAGCTGGGAGATGTGTGCAAGCAGCCAGTTTGCTACATTCTGCAAGCTCTCTTAGCATTTTCAGTCTGATAAATAAACCAAATAAACTCAAAGTGTCGAGAAAAGAAACACCTGTCTTCCTTATTAAACAGAAAAATATAACTGTACACCTACTGAATTCAAGTTAGTCTCTTTTACCAAATTAAGACAAGCATTATTGCCGTCTTATCATCATAAAACACACTTTGCACAACTGCTACCTGCACAGCTGACTGAGCTAACCAGCAAATGGCAGCTACAGTTAGCAGTAGTCAGCAGTTACTCCGGTGATATGGTGTCCCCTTTTTGTTCGGAGAGTTAACTCAACAGGTGGCCAATTCTTAGATATTGTGCCTTTAATACACGATTTTACCCAAAAATCCAACTTACCAGACACAAAATGGGAACCACAAATCCATGTTTCAGTGTCTGGATTTCAGTTATTTCTGTGAATTGCAGCGATCCATTTGCTTCTCGTTTCTTTAGCTTTCATCAGTCTGTGAAAAGTTACCTCGGAGTTATTGTTGAATCTCTTTGTGCAGTCAGTCGCACGACAGCTCTTTCTCACTTTGTGTTTTTTCCGTTTTCATGGCATTCAAGCTGAACTAATGCTGTCTTTTTGCCTCTCGGTGGATGTAACTGTAGTAATTTTTATATACTGTGATGTCACGTGCACAATTTCTATAGGTGCACGACAGCTACACATGTCTACCTTCCTGTCATTGCACGTACCTAGCTTACAAATTTGACTCCATAGATGTACGCCAGCTCACACAGGTTAGGGGGTTGTGAAGCAATGATAGGTAAGAAAACAACTTCCTGTCCCCTCTAACCTAGTCCGTGATCCCTCATTTTAAACGTCAGTAAAGCCAGTCACACCACACAGGTGTCAGTAAACTGTATTTATGCTTGTTTTGTCAGACACGTTTGCAAGCGTAATATATTTCATCGGCATCTCAGTGCAGCAAAGCAGGGATTGCTGTCTGCCTATTTAACAGGTAGCATTTATGAGCCATGAACAAATCACCATTTTACACTTGTTCTGACAACAGACACAGAAAATACGTAAATGAGAGCAATTAAATTGTGAGTTCAGCTGTATTAAAACAGAGTAAGAGATGATGGAAAACAGTACTTTCTGAGACTCTGCAGAGTAATCAGGCTTTTTTCTGTCGTACCAGATGTCGACTGTGATGCAAAATTTTTGTTGTTTGTCAACTAAAGTCCCATGTGGACAGACACCTTCGCAGAAACAACTTCACAAGTGTGGATGCATGTCATCGTCACATGGAAACAGCGACTTCTCATTTAGTCAGCTGTGGATAAATAAAATCTGCGGATACAGAAACAATACACAACCACACACACATATGCATACATTTTGCACACATTTTAGATCAGCATTGTGCCATGCAAGAAGCATGTATACAGACAAAAATACAACACACACTGAGTCCTCTGCTTTTTAACATCAGTGTGCCCCTGCTCTTGCCTGCATGAAGAGGTCTAATTAGCTGTTTTTGACACTAGTGTGACACAAAGCCCTCAGGGGGAATAAGATTCAGCGAGCGCTTGCTGGTTCAAGGAGGTAGGATGGAGAGGAGGGGGAGGGAAAGACGAGGGCGGTGGGGAAAGTTAAAGAGGGCGAGAGAAGCACAGAGAGGTTTAGACAAATGAAATGATACCGTGTTCCATTTGAAAAACCTGGGTGGTAAAGTCTGCCCACGTTATTAGCGGCACGTCAGGTTGTTGAGAACGGCTGCTGTGGAACATGTCAGGTAGACGACTGAGCTGCCATGGATGATGATTCCCCCCCCTTTTTTTAACCATTGGATTCCTGTGCCAGGTTGCAAAAACCACCTTAAGTTTCAAACTTAAATTTGTCCCCTTTTGCAAAATATTTTCGTAAGCTAAGGGGTTCACTTACAGTAGGAGCGTTGCATGAAGTCTCTTAAGTTGTCTCCTTGCTTAAGAGTTCACACTAAGACTTTCACAGCACTTTCTGTCATAATACAGCATTCATCACTGCCCAGCGAAAACCACTTATCTCCATAACGTCAGCCTTTCATGAGCTAAGAAAAACAGCCATGGTTTCACCTTTGATGCAATGCATTTTCAGCAGCTTTATAAATGGTTTGTTTGGCTTAAGAATAGAATAACTGTTTCAACTCATAAAGAACCACTACCTCCTTCAGTTTTACTCAGAATCACCAAATTTGGAGACAAATTATTTTCACTGGACAGCGATGATATGCACACTTCAGTTACCATGCTTATCCTTCACTCACATCACTCTGAAATGTAACTAGACAGCGTTTATGTCAGTTGTCACCTAACACACTTAGTTAGCCTGTGTTAGCTAGCTTGTTCAAAATGGATAACAAAGAGAAAACAAAAAAAGAATGTTGTTCTCCTCAAAGAATAAGGAAAGACCAAGGACATAATCCAAAGTAAATTTAACCCAGGAAACAAATAGATGATGGCAAGAAGTAACCAACAAAATCAATGTGAGAAATCTGCTGTGAAACAAACCGTAGATGAAGATGAGATGAAGAAATATGAAAATATCGTCAAACACTTATGCTAATGCTAATGTCAAATCTATACTCTGTAACAAATTGTAAGTCTCTCATAGTGTCCTGTGGGTTTTCTCTGTTCTGAAAAATGCGTTGTGGAATCTCCTCCTCTTTGATCTCCATAAATTCAGTCATTATCCTATGTTCCACAGATTATTTCGCTTTTAAGGGACTTTTATGCATCTTTTAAAATTTTTGGGAGGAAATGATTTCTAAGGACCTTGCTGTGCGTTCCAGTACCCATACTACCATACTATTTATTATGCCATTCAGTCGCATTTTGCAGTTTGCAAGCCAGCGTGCTTTTCTGGCTATTCTGAATCTGTTCTATACTTTGTAAGGACAGCTGAAGTATGTGCCAAAAGTAAAAAGAAAAAATCTATGCGGGTCATTCTTTTCCTCACGAACATGGAAGTTAAGCAATGTGCTGCTATAGACAGGGACAGCAACAAAAGGTATTTAGACACTTAACAAAAGGTTCAGAATGTTTTCATTGCTGTACCTTGCCATCAGACAGCCTTCTCTGACAAAAAAACAGCCATTATACTGTATAAGTCAAATATCACTTTCTCTAAACAAACCAAACTGCGTGGGTGAAATCAATAATTTCACCTCGCATAACACAGGAGTTGCCTTGATCTGTTTCTTTGTGTTACTGTGTGACTTTGGTGAAACGATCCTTTGAAAACACAGAAGGCTGTCCGACAGCAAAGTGAAGCAGTGAGTATACTCTAAATATGGCGTACGCTTAAATGTGCAGCCCCACATCAAATAATCTGAACTATGCCTTTAACGCAGGTTTCACAAATTCCCGTCTTGCTCATTGCAGTTAGATGATATTGTTGCTCTCTGATTGCGTCCAGTTCGACTTTGTGAAGCTGCTGGACGGGAAGGCGCTGCCCAGATCCTTGACTGATCCTGTCTCAACCGCCAAAGCGCCGAAAGGCCTGCTGCTGAGCGGCCTCCAAGAAACGGGCTTCATCGAGTACATGGACCCCGGCACCTGGCACCTGGCTCTCTACAACGACGGACGCAACCTGGAGCAAGTGCTGCTCCACAGCACTCCGATAGGTGAGGAGAATAGTGAAACCTGGTGGCTTTTCTTTCCCTTTACTTTTAAGCACATTTGGTGTTAGCATGAATATTTGTCCTCCTTGTATAGTTATAAAATCCTATTATGTCTGCTTCTCATTGTTTGTGTCTCAGGGTTGCTCCACTCTCTTTTCATTTCTCCCCTTTCATCTGTGAATATGCAAAAAAAAACATAAGGACAAGGCCATGAGTGGTTTGAAACTCATTGACATTTGAAGGGAACTTTTCCTGTTATAAGAGTGAGTTTGGCATGGTAAGAGACAGCCGTTAGAAAGGGGAGGACAGCTCCGGTAGTAATGACAGGGCTTGCTAACTGCAGCTCATTGCTATGACACACACGGATGGCAGTGTAAATTGAAGGATGTGAATAATGCAAGAGTACGTGGCTGAATATAGACAAGTGGATAATTACCAGGGCAGTTTCTCCACTCCCACTTTGTCCAGTGCTCCTTAAGAGAATACACTGTTGAAATAACAAAAAAAAAA
>JAJHUR010110142.1:1171-12651 GCA_027495735.1 Lutjanus campechanus | reverse complement strand
AATTAAAGAGGCTTAATTAACCGAGCCTTTTCAAAAACAGAAAGAGAGATATGAGCCTTGATGAGCCTGACAAGAGGATGGAGGCTACAGTCACCAGTGTTTGAAGTAGAAATTTCCAGGCATTTATTATTTACATGAGGATGTCTGCTGTCTGAGGCTGCTGTTTATCTACAAGACACTGGACTGAGGAGTGTTTCTCTGTCAGGACGTCCTCTATAAGCACTGCCAGGTCTCGTCACCGGTCGAAGTTGTTGCTGGGAGGAACTGAGCAGACCGGGGTCTATCTAAACCATGTTGTTCTCTTTAATTTCCTGTTGATGGGGCTCACAGATCTGATTTCCTGCCTACGCGGGAAAGATAATCTTGTTGCCAATCCGCTGACTTTGGTGGGGGAGGATTTCACATGTGAGCCATGAGGACTTTATCTTAGACCACCCCCCCTAAACCCCAACCCCCCCCCACCTCCCTCGCTGCTGGAAGATAGGCCTCACTGGATTTTCACATCTGTTGTGTGTAATTTAATGATTTAGTTTTGACAAGACTTGGTGGGAGAGAGTGTAAGAGAAAGATCGGAGACGAGAAGGAGAATCAATGTCAAGGACCCCCTCAATAGATGCACATGAAACCTCAGACACCAAATTTGAGAGGATGTTGTCTTAAAGGACCCGCGTGTTAGATTTACTGGGATTTATTGGCAGAATACGGCAAGAAACGGAACGTATAAGTATGTTTTCATTCGAGCATAATCACCTGAAAATAGGATTCAATGGGCCTCATGCAAGAACCACTCGTGGTGCATGTGAGTGATTTAAGAGAACTTGTGGCCTTCGATACAAACACTATTTCTGAGTGGTCCAGACCTGTCGTAGAGTCGTGTGCAGTCAGTCTGCTGTTATACAAACTAATGACTGTGTATTTTATAAGTTTGAAGGCATTTTGATTTTGAAAAATAAATTACACTTCATAATTATGTCGACAGTATCCTATTTGACTACATTTCAAATTATAATAATTGTAAATTTACATATAAAGCCTCTCATCATTAATTCAATGATCTGTTATTACCTGCTGTCAGGTGTATTGGCTATATATCTACACATGCAGGTTTATAAAGTCTCTGTCCAGGCGAACATCCTCACTTATTCTTTTCTTTCTCCTGCTGCAGTCATCAGTCTCCCCGTACTGTTGCAACTCGTTTTTCTTTCTTTGAAGTCGTTTTCATTTATTCTTTATTTCAGTGACAGTCGACCTTCAGGTAACACGGCATTAACAGCACTCGCTTTTCTTTTCTTTTCTTCAGCAGGTCTTTTAATTCCACTGCTGACGCTGTTAAAATGACAGGTTTCCAAACTTGTAAAGTTCTTCTTTTCACTCTTTGATGCCATTTTCATGAATTAACACTTCCTGACATATGGAGCAGGAAGCGCAGCCATATATGGTATTACTGGGTCTCATGCACGTGCACTTTAATACGCACAGGTGGATCATTTACACAGGTATCTGAAGTTACGAGCATTTGTTGAATCTGACGTGGCGTGTTCGTACGAGCCCTTAAGTAAGAAAAATTTAAGACAAGAATACAAAAGTGTTCCCGCATGAGGCCCAGTGTGTTTTTGTTACCTTAGAGTGAGCCGTTTGTATCTACAGAGGGCGCAGATCCTCCTCTACGGAGGCTGCCGTGTTGCACCGCCATGTTGCTATGGTAGCCCAAAATGGACAAACCAATCACTGGCTCTAGATGTGATCTTCCACTTTTTTTTTTTGCAAGTAGATAAACAAGATAAACAAAAGTTTTTAAAAAAGTAATTTGTAGATCACTATAAATTGCAATTAATTAAAACGACCAGCCTTATTTCTTTCCATGTTGTTCCAGCTTCCAAAAAATGTTGTAAAAAAGTTTAAATATTGTGTTTGTCTTTTTGCTGGGGACCCCCTACAATCCACCCAGGGACCCCTGTTGGACCCCAGTTTGAAAGCCACTGGTTATATAATACATTTTACAAATAACCACTTAATTAAGAAAACACGATCCAGTTTTTACAACCTGTATTTCATTCAATATGTCTGACTATGCAGAGATATTTCAGTGCAGTAGAAGTGGCTCGGTCTGGTGGCAGAGTGGAGGAAGGTCAAAGAAAATGAAGATGAATAATGAAGATCGAGGGCAGGGAGGGAGGAGGAGGGAGTCCTGAGGGAAGAAAATAGTCTTCAGAAGGAGGGGAACATTTTGAGTCTGGGACCAATCTGAAGCATCTGTCACTCCTTTCCTGTGTAACATCCTCTGATAACGGTGGAGAGTCAGGAGCTACAGGGACTCCTCACAGGATCCCACTTCATCAGCTGCACGTTTGAATTTAGATGCATCTTCTTTCCATGTGTGTCTGCAGCTGTAAACTATCATTTGTGTCAGAACAAGATGCTACAAAAACATCAGCATTAGCAGGGCTACTACGAAATGGAAAGTCTGTGCAAACTGTATACAGCAGCTCACCCACAGCTACAGACATATCCTCCTGTTTTTCCAGGGTTTCTCCGTATTTTACCCTCCTGCTGTCCTCCTCTTCAAATATGTGACTGTAAATCTCTCATATTTTTATAAGTCATCAGATTGCACCCTCCAAAAGGAGAAGAAGAGCAAGAATGCAAGGATGGATGAATATGAGCGGGATGTACCTGCCAACAAGGCCAAAGGTTTGTGCAAGTATCTCACCAAATGGGAGGAGACCAGCCTGACGAATCTGCCAAGTGAGCGTGCTGAAGTCAAGGTAAACCCAGTGTTTTAGTGTATTTATCTTCTGTGTATTGTGTTACACTGCCCTACATAGGAGAAAGGCAGTCACTTCATGTTTTGTCAAATTTTTGTGACATTAAAGACATCCTTTGTCATGTAGACAAATATCTTCTCTCAAATGTGTTTTATTTTGGAGAAAATAGGGGGTCGTAATTACAATACCTGCAAAAAGCCGCAGAGAAACTACAGCAAACTACCGTAACTTCAGGTACGGTATTCTAACATGTAAAATATATGCAAGAAAGTGAAGAAATATGACAACAACAGTACAGAAAAGTATTAAAATAAGACCACAGAGTCATAACTCACAGAAAATGCATTGCATTAAAATTAGGCAGTGTCATATATTATCGGAAAAAGTTTGATGGCATTTCAGATATTTTCTGTTACAGAATATTAATGTTTATATTTATCAGAAACGTCCCAAAACCACTGAAATAATTTGATTTTAAAAGTTACATGGAACATCAGAAGCATACCGTAATATAATATTAACTGTTGTTAATAAATAATGATAATAACAATAATGTAAAGAATGACAGTAAAACCTGCCAATTCATTTTATATCATTATTGGACCAAGGATTTTTTTAATCATATTTGTCATTATACTGCTTTTTAAAGCTAAAGTGATCAGATAAAATGGAAGTTACTGCCTTTTGCTTTGGTACGACATAATATTTTTTTGGTAAGCTCTGCAAAGGCGGAATACAGGAACTTCCAAATAAGGGTCAAAGGTCAAATCAGAGTTCAGGGTTAAAATGCTGAAAGAATAAAGCTATAAAACTGCCGCATAACCAATTATATGCCTGCAGCTATTTTGGCTCAACAACAAGAAAACTTTAAAGTCATTTTTCTCAGGTTTTCACTCTGGAAAGTTACTGCTTTTTTCCTTAGTAGGGCAGAATACATCACCTATACTCCAGAATCTGCCCCAACCATGATTAATAAAACAGTAATGTAGATATTCTTTAGTAATTTTAATGGTATTTCAGAGTTTGTCTTTCCCTGGAAGATGATTGGTAACTGGTGATGACTCATCCTGCAGTAAAGTTGCATTCAGTGAAACGCTTACTCACCTCTTATGCTGCAGAAGGAGAAAACATCCACTCACCGGAGTTTCTGAGGAACGGGCCTCACAACACAAAACCACAACTTTCTAACTTTAGTCACTGAAACTGGATTTTATGGAGAAAATATTTTCTGGTGTCCTCAGCTCAGCTTCATATGCTGATTATTTAATTAGAGATTCTCCTGATGGGCAGATACTTGTTGCTAAAGCAGCTAACTGTGACAGCTACCTTTATTTACCTTTACCTTTATTTATCTACCTTTATTTGTTGTTGTTGATTAGCTGTGACTCGGCCCTGACAAGAAAACCACCTTGGTACTGTAACCTGTCATCAAAAAGCCCTCCGTTGGTCTCAGCGGGCTCTATGGGTCCTGGTCCAGCTGTGTTTATTGGGAAGTCTCAGTCCAGGAAGAGTCAGCTTAAAGAACCACTCATCAGCTGCAGTAAATTCCAATTAATGTCCACTGTTTTTCAGGAGACACATAAGCAATAAACCATTTCTTTAATGTAGGGACTAGGGATTATGTGGGCAGTAGTAGTGGGGACGGTGGGATGCTCAGGGCGGAGCGCTGGAAAATTTCCTTCATGTTCAAATCCCAACATTGACAGGTACGGCTGCAGATACGGAACCGCACTCCAGGCCGTGCAGTAGTTCTACACGGCCGTGCAGCAGTTCTACACGCCTGACATCTTTCCATTTGCCAGAGGACGGATGAGCTCGACCTCTGAGTACTTGACCTTGTTCACCCTGAAGCAAGAGCAACACATTCCCCGCTGGATCAACATCACTCCGTTCAGCGTCAGAAAACTTTTCCGTCCACTGAACGCTGAGAGAGGGACCACCTCTGAGGTGAAGTTTCATACAGATTAGAGTCAAATGGAGGAATCGTGTGTTTCTGTAGAGATATTCCTTTAAATGAGTGCAACAACATGTGGGTGTAAGCTTTAAGACTGCAATGACTTCATGTTCCTGGTGTAGCTTGCACAACATTGTTAGCAGGAACTTATGTCGGCAAACGTCCAACATTAAGGGCCTTTTTCTTCACTTCGCTGAGTTCATAAATATTTTCATGCTGAGGGTTATCATAACATGACCTAATGAAAAGCCAAACAAAGCATTCCTTTTCCTTCTACACCCCTCAGTTCTCCCCATGTATTTTCATTTTCTCCCTTTTATTCACAGCTTTTATTGGCATCCTCACTTTCCTCTCCTCTTCTTTCTTCCTATGGCCATCTTTCCATTTGTCCATCCCTCTTTCTTTCTCTCCTCCTGGTCCACCCAGCCCCTAATTAGAGAGGAGTAAAAATAAGAACGGCAGTTGCTAAGCCTGTGAGTTTGGCAGACCGGGGAGTCGAGCAAAGCGGGTTCGCTGCCAGACGAGAAACCTTTCGGGCACGTTTGCCAGCACATAGCCTTTAAGTGGGTCACGAAACTGAAACCCAGGCAGGCAGGCACAACTTTTTAGCGCTTTAAACAGCCCTCCAGAGGCAGAGAGCTCCAGCCAGAAGGTCAAACATCCCCTCAATCAAGACCCCCAAATCCCAGACACCTCGGGGACCGTGGTGCTGAATTTATTAGCGAGCTTTTACACTGGCTCGATCACCTGTGGGCTGGAACAGGAGAAGGTGGTTTTCTCGAGTCAGGAACTTGGTACCTCCAGCTATTTATTTTCTCATTTTCTTATTCAGCACTGTAACCGGATAGGCCCAGATGGCGGCCGCTGGCGAGATTGGCAGGCATGTGTTTCAGGCTGTTTATATTTGGGTGTGTCTCCAGGGATACTCTCATAACTTACATGGCTCTTATATCAATACCAGTGAGTTTACAAATAATACCATGTTGCCAAAGATGTTATTTGAGGTCATTATTTTTTCATTCACTTATATGATTACCTGATGACAACTTTTTGAGATGTTTTTTTTCTCTGTTCTTAGACTCCAGTAATGTTTTTGTTAATCCTGGATGCTCTGGCGTTCGTCCCTCACTAGTGAGAAACAAAACACACTATTAAATTCAGGTACAACATCTTGCATCGTGAGTATATGATTTTGGTTTTTGCAGTCAAATAACCTGAACTGAACCCGTTTTCTTCGTGGAATGTGTTCCTCAACCTCTGCAACCTTCGGGTGTGCAGTTTCTGCAAAACGAGGTGTTTGTCACATACTCTTTCTCCACTTGTTTTAATGGGTCGTGCGGTGTTGCCTTACATTACTAAAGGTTTATGAGGGGAAATATGGTAGAACCCAAACTGTCAGTTAACGCTGGCTGCAGCCAGTAATTAGACATGCCATTGGAAAGCACACACGATGGTTACTGACTCAGATTTAGGAAGCAGAATGCTGGTTTGGACGTGATCCCAGATGAAATGGTCCTATCCTTCCTTTGATTCTACAGACAATAATAACATTGTTGTGTTGCTCTGGTGTGGGTTTGCAGTCTTGTATCGACTTGATTGCTCGTGTTGCATGCATTTAGTTCAGGAATGTCCAAAATCTTTTACAGGAAGAGTTTGACACATAAGGAAATACCCATTTTTGTTGTCCTGTTGACAGCAGCAGAAAGTAATTAAGCATGTTTATTCAAGTACTCTACTTGAGTACAATTTTTAATTATTTTAATTTTCTGCTACTTTTTTACATAATTTCAGAGGGAAATATATGTTTTACCAGTGGTGGAAAGAGCACCGAAAATTTGTATTCAAGAACAAGTACTGTTATATTATTGAAATATTACTCAGTTACAAGTAAAGGTACTGGTATTAGATAAATACTTAAGTAAAAGTACAAAGTATTCTTCTGAAAAACACTTAGTTACTTTTTAACTGTTGAAGATTTTTGGACTTTCTTTCTGTAAAAAAAAAAAAAAAGACTCAAACTGACAGATTTTCACCTGACGAGATTGTTTTCAGTTCTTTCATGTAACAATTATTTTCATTATTGATTAATCAGTCGATCATTTTCTCCATTAATCGATTGGTTCTTTGGTCCGTTAAGAGTCAGAAAATATTGAAAAATATCAAAACCAGCAAATATTCACATTTAAGAAGCTGAAATCAGAGATTTTGGACATTTAGAAAATTACTCAGCAATTAACTGATTATCAAAATAGTTGGTGATTAATTTAATAATTGATTAATAATCAATTACTAGTTGCAGCTCTAGTTTGAATAGTTATTTAGATTGTACTGGAAACATATTCACTGGAAACTGCTGAACTTTAAAGCTCACTAATTACTACTTCATCTTGTTTGTAACAATTTGCACACAGCCCAGAAACAGTCCTGCACATAATCCCCATAAACCTTTTTTTTGTTTGTTTGTTTGTTTTTGTTTTTGTTTTTACAGTTCGGAATATTTTGACATTTTGAGAAATATGCTTTTCTTGCCAAGAGTTAGATGAGAAGATAAATACCATCCTTATTTTTGTCTGTTCGGTATGAAGCTTCAACCGGCAGCTGGTTAATTAAAGGGATAGTTCACCCAAAAATGAAACTTCAGTCATTATCTGCTCACCCTCATGTCGATTGAAGGTCGGGTTTGGTTTTTTAGTCCACAAAACACTGCTGGAGTTTCAGAGGAAACTCGTCTGGTGGAATCCAAGTCTCCTAAAGCCCCGACATGCCAAGTTGACTAAAAAATTGTTATTTACATCATGTTTTAGCCTGAATCTTCACTGTAGATCCTTGGCTTGGAGCCACATTCACGTACGCATGCACACTGTCTGAACTGGGTGTGTGTGGTGTGACGGTGTGCAAACGGCATGTTAGGACTTTAGGAGTCTTGGATTATATCAGACGAGCAGCGTGGAGGATTTTATGTTTTTTTTATGTTTGAAAACTGGTCACCATTCCCTTATATTGTTTGGGAGATTCTGCAACACCGTTTTCCTGTGAAACTCCAGCAGTGTTTTACGAACTAACAAAACAAACCAGACCCTCAATCGGCATGAGGGTGAGCAGATAATGACTGAATTTAAATTTTTTGTTGAACTATCGCTTTAAGCTTAGCACACAGACGACAAGGAAAACAACAAGTTGTAGTTTTACAGTGGGATTAAACAAACAAGATATAAAGTGTTACTTCGAGAACTTCAGGGTTGTCGGTAGGTGGATTTTGTCATGTTCGACAAAGCAAGCTGTTTCTAGTCCATATTGATCTCCTCATCTAACTCTCAGCAAGAAATCAAAACAGCGTATTTCTGAAGATGGCTGAAAACTATTTCTTTAAAACAGCAAGGACAGCTGAATTTGTTTTTCCTTTCAAGCATCCAGCTGGGATTTTTTTTATTTGCTCCTGAACTCCTGATAAACTCCCACTCCTCTGCGAGTGACTTCCTCAACATTCATTCCTCAACTATTTATGGTCTGCATGAAACATTAGGGTTATGAGACACGCTGGACTCAGACCGAAAGTCTGAAAATACAGCCTGCACATCATTCAAACCTTTCACCGTTTCTCAGGAAATGTTTGGCGGAATGACTGGTGGTTACTGTTTTTCCCAAATGAAGTCTGACCTGGAGGAGGAGGAGGAGGAGGAGGAGGAGGAGGAGGAGGAGAAGGAGGAGAGGGTGTTGCAGGGGATGCTAAGGTGGAGAAGCACAGTCCTTCCCTATTCACACTCGCTGGCAAAGAGGTGGGCAGGAAATGGCACAGGGAAAGTGCTGCCATCACACCTCACACACACACCTATTTTATTTCAGCCAGCCACCACATCCTCATGTACTCCATCTCTCCACACACACACCCACAGTCTGTCGTTTTAAACAACACACCCTCCGTCTATCCTGTCCAGAATCGATTTAACCTGTCATACATTCATCCTTCACCTCGGCTCACCCCTGCACACTGTCACATATAACTAACACTCCATTGTCGTGGCTGTGTATCTTGGCTCATCGGGTGCAGCTTTCATAAAAATATTCTCTACTCGTGTATCTCTGATCGGCTTGATTGTACAGAAGCACACTAGAGGATGTTGTTTTCATTCACTCACCTTTTAATGGATTCATGATGTGCCATGTCTTTCTAAGTCTGCATTTTGTCTTTGATCAGAGCAAAAGAGAACTGATTCAAAGAGTATATTTTTTTTTGGTGGGGGTTTGGATGAGGAGCTGGACGTGGATTTCACCATGACGGACCCGTAACTCATTTTCTTGACTGGAAAAGGATACAAAAGGGCATTCACATGGCAACACACACTGCTGACATCTGTTTCAACATCATGTTGTATAAATCTTTTTGTGTTCAGCCGCCGTGACATAATCTAGATGTACTGCCCGTCATCAAAGTCAACTTTGCCTGTCGGCTTTGATGTCCTCCGTATCATTAACGCCTGTTATGACTCGTCTGGTGGGAGAGATGTTAGTTTTTTTTTCCAGAGGTTTGCTCGACAGCAGCAGTGTGACAATCAACATGAGTGATCTTGAGGGAAATGTGAGTCAAAAGAAGTTACATTCCTCGCTGGACCCTCCTCCTCTCCTTCTGGAAAGCATCGGGACAGAAACCAAGAGAGACAACATCAGGGCTGATAAGACGCTTGGCTGCCTGCCCCGAACACAACAAAAAACATAAGGCTCAGATATCCTCAAACTGAAATTCAGCCGTATCAGTTCTGGAAATACCCACCAGTTTATTTTTGGTCCTCATTTTCATTTTAAGTATTTACTTTTTCTTCTACTTCCACAACAATGCATTTCAGATGGAAACATTGTACTTTTTGCTCAACTACAAGTGAGTAAGAAGTGATAAAATTCAGCAACAATAAAGTAATGAACACAATCCATCAATATTTATAATACAACTCTACTTCCAAAAAGAGTTTGGACATTGTGTAAATCGTAAATAAAAACAGAATTTGCAAAAATATTTAATGCTCAAACCGTTAAACTTGTTTTCTGTAAATATACTGTTCACTCACTCTGAATTTGATGCCTGCAACATGTTCCAAAAAAGTTTGGAGAAGGGCATGTTTATCACTGTGTTACATCACCTTCTCTTTTAAAGCACCAAGTAAGTGTTTGGGAACTGAGGACAGTAATTGTTGAAGTTTTGAAAGTGCCATTCTTTCTCATTCTTGCTCAACAGTCTGGGGTCTGGGTTGTCATATTTTGTGCTTCATAATGCACCACAATTTTTTCTGTGGGACACAGTCCTGGGCTGCAGGCAGGGTCAGTCTAGAACCTGAACTATTTTACTATGAAGCCATGTTGTTGTAACTTGTGCAAAATGGGTCTAGGCATCGTCTCGCTTGAATAAGCAGGGACGTCTCTGAAAAAGACGTTGTCTGGATGGCAGCATATGTTGCTCCAAAACCTGTATGTACCTTTCCGCATTAATGGGGCCTTCACAGATGTGACAGGTACCCATGATGCCATGGGCACTAACACACCCCCATACCAGCACAGATGCTGGCTTTTGAAGTTTAATTGCCTGGAGGGCATCACGAGGTGTCTGATTTTTGAAAACAATCTGAAATGTGGATTCAGTCCATTTCAGACGAGCTCAGGCCCAGAGAAGTCTGCAGCGTTTCTGGATGTTGTTGATAAATGTCTTTCTCTCCGCATGGTAGAGTCCTAACTTGCATTTGTAGATGCATGAACAAACGGTGTTTACTGACAATGGCTTTCCAAAGCCCATGTATAATCCTTTATACAATGATGTGGGGTTTTAATGCAGTACCACCTTAGGGGAGAGATTTCTCTGGATACTCTGAATCTCTTCATGATATTATGGTTTGTAAATGACGAAATAATAAATTCCTGCAGCTTTGTGGTGAGAAACATTGTTCTAAAACTGTTGGACTGTTTGTCCACCCCCTCTTTGCTTGTGAATGTCTTTTTGGAAACGTGTTGCAGGCATCAAATATATTTAATGTATATTAACAACAAACTATACTGTAACATTTATCAGTTTGAATATTAAATATTTTCTCTTTGTGCTTGATTCAGTTGAACTTATTTGCAAATTAAACATCCCAACTTCTTTGAAATGGGGTTGTACTTCATGAGTTAGATGGGAAGACTGATACCACTCTCATGTTTTTCTGCTAAATATGAAACTACAGCCAGCAGTCAGTTAGCTTAGCTTAGCATAAACACTAGAAACAGGGGGAAACACCCAGCCTGGCTCTGTCCAGAGGTAACACAGTCTGCCTTCTAGCACTTCTGAAGCTCAGTAATTAACATTTTAGCCTATCGTGTTTGTTTAATCTGTACAAAAAAACAAAGTGTGAGAACAACAAGCTGCAGAGTCGCTGCACCCAGTTCCGAGTTAGCTTTGAGCTCACTCCGCAGAGAGACGGGAAGCAGACATGAAGGATTCATCAGGCTGTTGTTGAAAGGCAGATTTAGCACCCTGCGTCCAGTTAGTCAGCCATCCCATCCTGGGCCTGCTCCATGCCCACTTTCTCCACACATCTGTAAAAGCTTTAAACTCAGTGGGCTGGATCACACAGACAGAGCTGGGCTTTGTCAGACCTCAGATTCTCTGCCAGGACTCAACCTAAATGGATTAGAGACTCTGTCACAAAGAGCACCAGGGGAGGACTGAGTTCACCGCCCCTCGACCAGCAGCCCCAGTCCCTTCAGTTGATCAGAGCACTGGTCTGCACAGTACCAGC
>JAJHUR010110141.1:6515-17933 GCA_027495735.1 Lutjanus campechanus | reverse complement strand
CATTGTAGGTTTCTTTTGTTTGTTTGTTTGCTTGTTTGTTTGTTTGGGGTTTTTGTCTTAAGTTTTTTTTTAAAGATACAGAGCTGTTCATGTTGCTCAAAACTCTGATGGCATCCAGTCCAGGCTTCAAACAGTTAAAGTACAACTGAAATCACATGAAATGATGGCAGTGTGCTTTTTAAAGGTATTAATAGTTATTAAAAGGAAGAAAAAGGGTGTCATACCAGAGAAATATCAGAACTGCTCCTTTTCATCCCAGTTGGAGGGGTGTGTCAGTGTCTGACTGACAGCAGGCAAATAAACCTGCTTGTAGACATGTCGTGGGCACACAGCATGTTGTCAGCTGTGATCTTTGAAGAGTAAGGACCACACAGCATCTAATCGGGCCAAAGTGACATTTGCAGGTACATTTAATGCTGCTTAGTGTGCCGCAGCTAATTAGCTATCTAGCCCGCAAACTGACATTAGCAGCGCACTGCTCCCCGGTGAATGCTTGTTTGGTCGCTCATTCAGCAAGCTTAAGTGCAGGACGAGACGTGCTCATGTTAGTAAGTTAGATAAGAAGACTGTAGCAGGAAAGCTAATGTGGGTTCAAATTCTGAGGGTCTTGTGATGTGTAGCAGCCTAAATGTGGGCCTATGCTGTAGGATAAAAAACAGTACAAACAGCAGCTTTTAAACTTTAATATCGGAATAATAAGTTAAATATAGTAAGTTTAATGTAGCTTAGCTGGTAAAATAAGCTTCTTAGTTACTTACATCATTCCAAATGTTCAACAGGCCTGTTGGCGTAGCTGGGTGGGGCTGCTTGGTGTGTGCAGGCTGTGGCTCTGAACACCACACTTGATGATTAAGAGCACCAACAAGTTGCAAAACTTCCAAGCCTCAAAAACTTCTAGAAACAGCATGTGGAAATCTTCAGACAGGCACAAACACAATCAGCAGATTTGTGATGTGTCAAAATCATTGACAGACAGAGTTTTGCTTGTTTTGACTCCCACCCACCCAGCCCTGACAAACACCACCCAAGGAGAAGAAATCAGAAGAGAGCAATCAAGCAGAGAGGATATGTCTCCACAGGAGGGACAGACAGAAAGAGAAAGCAAGAGACAGGAGGGAGGGAGAGAGGGAGGGAGGCAGGGAGAAGAAGAGACAAAGACAAACAAAATGAGAGAGTGGAGGAATAGATTAAGAAACACTGAGGCAGAAAGAGAAACAAATATCTGCCAGAGGAAACCTGTCTGAAATTCCGATCATATTTGTGAGATTATTGATCATGGCCTGCTTTGCAAAAGAACCCAAATATGCTATTCTCCTTTTTCATTCTTTTTTATCTCTATATTTCAGTTTTTGATAACTACATTTTGATTATATATATTTAAAAAAAGTGCACAGTTTTCCCCAATTTCCATCCAGACCCATTTTGGGATTGTTTTCATACAACTTATGAATCACCTCAGAGTTACAATGAAACAATTTTTTTTTTTACTGCAATATCCTGTATATTCATGCATTGTTTTTTTGTTACACTAAAACGTCAGGCTGGGGGGAAATAAAAGCGGAATTTTTTAGCAGGCTGATGACAGTTTTGTCTTTGTATTCTCTCTCCGCTTTGTTGTGTTGCTGCGTTTCTTTTCAACACAGCTGCCCCTCCGGTGAGCACCACCACTCACTTGTTATCACGATAAAGTCGAAAATATGTGTTTTTAATGCTTAAGACCATCAGAAAAGTGGCTTTTGAGAATTTTGTTCTGGCAGTTTTATTTATTAATCTCTTTATTTATTATTGATTAGAAGTCGGGGGGGAAGGAGTTGCAGTAAATCTCCTCAGCTGATGTTGAAGGTTGAATGCTCTCGCTGATGTGTCTGCTATAACACTAAAATATTGCACTTTATTGGAATATCACTTTAATGTGTTTTCATATGGCGTGCAGGCTCGATCGGCTGAGCAGTATTGGCAGGGGATGGCAACAGTGCTGTGTACTACATCGTGTTGGGCAGCAGATTAATGCATACAACGTACAGCTGCAGAGCTGATTCTTTTGATTTGAAATGTCTCTTTTGCCCTTAACAAAAGTCCCCACAACCCCAGGGCTTTGCTGTAAAACTTCAGTAGCCAAATGTTTTAATCAATGGCGCTGACGACAAAGAATAAAGGTTTCCTCAACTTTTTTTGATCAGGGATCTAAATGAGAAATTTAGCCCTTTCCCTTGGGACACATTATTAAATTGTATTTCATGTACAAAGAAGGGCAGAAGCAGACACAGATGGAGGGAAAAACAGGCCATCTCGACTTCAAATCTCAGCACCAATCAAGCCATATATGAATCATCTTTAATGGCCAGCCATTTATCCGAGTCGGGTTGTGGGGGCAACAGGTTAAGCAGGGTATTCCAGACATACCTCCTCGCTCCAACGCTTTCCAGCCCCTCCAGGGGGATCTTGAGGTGTTCCCAGGCCAGATGAGATATGTAATCTCTACAGCAAGTTCTGGGTCTAACCTGGGGTCTCCTCCCAGTTGGACGTGCCCTGAAAACACCCGTAGGCAAACGTCCAGGAGGCATCCTAATCAGATGCCCAAACTACCTCAGCGGGCTCCTTTGGATGCGAAGGAGCAACGGCACTACTCCGAGCTCCCTCCGGATGTCAGAGCTCCTTCACCCTACAAAGGAAACTCATTTCAGCTGCTTGTATCTGCTATCTCATTCTTTTGGTTCATACCCAAAGCTCATGACCATAGGTGAAGACTGGAATGTAGATCGACTGGCGAATTCAAAGCTTTGCCTTCCGGCTCAGCTCCTGCTTAACCACGTCAGTTCAGTACAATGGCCACGTTACTGCTGTCGGCGCACAAATCCACCTTTTGATCTCACACTTCATTTTACTGTCACTTGTGAGCAAAAACCCGAGATACTTGAACTCCTTCACTTGGGGCAGCAACTCACTCAACATCCAGAGGGAGAAATCCTCCATTTTCTGGCACAGGACCATGGTCACAGACAAGGAGGTGCTGACCTGGCCTTGTTTTGAGGTCAATGTATTTTTGGTCAAATGCCTTAATTAGGAGAGATCTTCACATATGATTCACATATGATGTCCATAAATACCCTTAGTGAATGTTTAAGCATTTACATGTCTTAAAAATGCTATCAAGTGGCTAAATTAGACTACAAAGGATGTCGGGGACGTTAAGCATCATCTGGCTGAACACTAGTCACTTAAGGGTCCTTGAGATGATCACAAATTTGCTCTTGGCTCAACGCGAGGTAGGGCGCAGAGAGGCAAAGCACACACGTCTGCTTTTTATACAAACAGCTAAGCTACCTTTAGCACTGGATTTAGCTAAGTTCATAAACTGTACATTTTGCCATGCATTAGGTTTACTGATGAGATTGTGGTATGTTTTTAATGTTGTGTTATAGAGTTTGGGGAACTCTGAAACACATATCTCCCATTACTCTTGGTCATATCTAGAAAGGAACCCTTGATTTGCAAAGCTCTTGCTGGATTTGTACATGGCATTTCTTGTTGTGCTCATTGTACAAACATTAAATGTTAACTCTCACATGATCTTTTGCAGGTCTTGGGGTCCCTTCATGACTCGACCATCAGTCTCTCCCTCGACCACTTGTATAGCTTCTATATATCTATTGTCGCTCCTTGCTACGTCGTCACATACAGCTGTTATCTCATTTGTTGCGCTTTGAAATGCCAGCAGCAAGCAATGTCTAAATTCAAATAATTTGAACTTTGAGCGCAGAACTCTCCATAGAGAAACAATGGGACGGCCGGTGCAGAGTGGTTGCACCACTTACAATATGTGGGGGGCCTGTAGTAGTGGTGGGATTGTAGTCATGCAACCATGATGTAGTTTGTTTACAGTCAACTTTATCTTTTCACTTTTGGTGATTGCATTTACCAGCAGTGGAAAGAGTACTGAAAATCTGTACTCAAGTACAAGTAGTATTACATTGCTACAATATTACTCAATTACAAGTAAAAGTACTGGTGTTAGAAATTTACTTAAGTA
Organism: Lutjanus campechanus; assembly: GCA_027495735.1. NCBI lineage: Eukaryota > Metazoa > Chordata > Actinopteri > Lutjaniformes > Lutjanidae > Lutjanus > Lutjanus campechanus. The sequence goes on along the minus strand of JAJHUR010110141.1, from coordinate 13,903 downwards.
AAAGTACAAAGTATTCGTCTCAAAAACTACTCAAAGTTTTCCTTAGTTACTTCTATCAATTGAGGTCAGAGTCACCTCTCAAATTTAGGATTGAAAATTTTGTGTTTTCCTGAACCAAGAGTTGAAAACACAAACAATCAATTAATCATTAATAGTTTATAAGATACAAACCTGTTTTTTTCTTCATTTTCATTTTTGTCATTTTTTTTCTAATTTTAAGTCCAGGATTAGGTTTCCTCGATTCAACAAATGGTTCCGCCAGAAAAAAAAGTCAAATTATAATATAAATATCCATGAATACATTTTAATTGGTTAAATTCTTAACAGCAATTAATCGATTAATGATTAATCATGAACATCTTTACTCCAAATGTGTGTTGCCACAGCATTTTGTTTTGTTTTTCAGTTGCATGTCTTTTTCTTCATTGGCCCATTTGTGATCAGATCACCTGATTGGCTACTATACTGCAGATGAAAGGTCTGAATATACATTCATATTGTACCCAGTACTCAACCATGGGTTTAAAAGTAACTAAGTAGATTACCTCTTAGAATACATACTTAAGTAAGAGTAAATGTGCAGACTTGAAAATCTATTCATAAAAGTACAAGTACCCAAAAAACTACAGTACTTTGAGTTTTTGTAATGAGTTACTTCTACCCCTGGCATTTACACTTCAAAAATCATAAAGGGGTTTTCGTTCGTGAACACTATATTGCCGAAAAAAACGCATTAAAAACCAGATCTTATTTTCTGCTCTAATCCAAAATGCATTGGAAAATCCAGTTTGCTTTTTGTGTAGAGGACCAGAGTGATGATAACTTCCAGGGTGGCCTACTAAAATACGTCATTCTCGTAGCATTCTATGGCAGGAGGGTAATCACAATATACCATTATAAATGAATGTGGTGCTACAGAGATGCCTCAGCCTACAAATAATATTCACTTAACACAGTAACTGAAACAACGAAACACAGTAACACATTGTGTATAATGGTGGCATGACGTCAGAGTACATTTGAAAACCATGATCTTTACCATTTCATTAATATTTGTTGACACCACTCATAAAACATCTCCATTACAAGCACAAATAATGAGCAGGTATTTATCCACTAAGTAAATTGCAGCCTGTAATTATCTTAATTAACAAGTACTCGCAATATTATGACAAGGGTGCACCGGAGGAGGAGTGAGAGGGAACGGAGGGGTGAAAAGTTGATAATGCAATGGAGTGGGAGGGGTAAGAGAATGGAGTGACGGGGACAGATGAAAGAAGTTTAGAGAAAAAATAAAATGCATCGGGGGTGATGCAAAGAAAAACTGTGTGCGCTGCATTGTAATATATCAGGAGACAGGGCCGTTCTCTCAGTGGGGGGAGTAATTCAGCTGTCTCTGGTTGGAAAAAAATGTAATGATTTACTCTTTGATGGCTTTGTAGCATTGTTATTATGTCGTCTTTGTTACATCTCTCACAAACAAAGAGACCTGGGGAATTAGATTTTAATGATATGATGGTTAGTTTAACAGGATGCCATGCATGTCTCCAGCGATGCCTGGTGTCTCCTTAATATGTGTTTTCTTTGCGGACGAGGACGAAAGAGAAATAAAGAGAAATAAATCAGAAACAGAAATAAATGAGAGGGAAGATGGCAGAGAGGAAGAAAGTAAATCAGGCGAGGGGATTTAAAAACAGAAGAAGCAGAGTAACAGAGTAATGAAGCAAAAAGCGTCTGCCCTATTAAGCTTTCAGGACGCGTTTCACCTCTCATTTTTAAACTACTAAAGTTAAAGTTAAAGACGTCTTAAACGCTGGCTGTGAGCGCTTGCACGCATTCCATTTCTGAAACGTTCACGAAATTTGCAGCACTTTAAAAAATGTAAGTGTCTTCAGGTACAACACATCATTACACATCGTTAGTGCTTAAAAAAAGTTAAGAGGTGGACGAGTCCACTTGTGTTTCAGCACATCATCTTAGGCTGAGGTGGAAAATGTTTGAGACATGTGTAACACACCTTCAAAAGAGGAAGTCTCTGGTACTCAGTTTTCTAAAGTGTGCATCCTATGATGAAAGAGCTCCTAGATGCTCATACTGATGTGTCTGCTATATCGCTGAAATATTGCACCTTATTGGACTTTTGCTTTAATGTGCTTTCATATAGCTTGCAGCCTCTGCCCCGATCTGCTGAGCAGTATTGGCAGGGGAATGGGAACAGTGATGTGTACTACAAGTACACTGGTTCAGGTGGCAGCAGGAGCAATATGTTGCAAGTTTGTGTGCAAAAATGACTACTACTGTCCAAACAGTGAGTTGGAGACACAGATTGTATATTAAATAGGTTGAAATCCTATTTAATATATGATCTATGGTTGAAGAGAGTTGTTTCCCCTCGCCCAATCTTCCCCAGACTTGGGGCAGCTCGGGCAGGCTGCAGGAACACTTGCAGGAGCACAAGACGAGTGCAACATCGTAAATTTACAGTAACTAGAAGCAAGGATGAATAATACACAATCAGTTGATCAGCTGATTATAACTGTGATTTATTACAGTAAATGTATTACAGATTTCTCCTTTAATGCACGCAACGTACCACTTCAGAACTCGGTGCCTTCATTTGAAATCTCTCCTTTGCCCTTAACTTTGCCCCCGACAACCCCAGGCCTTTGCAGTAAAACTTCAACAGCCAACTGTTTTAATCAGTGGTGCTGACAACAAAGAATAAAGGCTTCTTCAACTTTTTTTGATCAAGGATCTAAATCGGAAATTCAGCCCGCTCCCTTGGGACACATTATTAAATTGTATTTCATGTACAAAAAGAAGGAAGGGGCAGAAAATGACACAGTCGGAGGTAAAAACTGGCCATCTCAGCGTGGAATCTCAACGCTGATCAAAACATATGAACTATCTTTAACGTTCATCCTTTTCATTCGTCCATGTGCGATCATGAGGCATGCTAAGGCCAGATGAGTAATATTTAATCCCTCAAGTGAGTTCTGGGTCCACCTCGGGGTTTCCAACCAGTGCATCCAGGGGGCATCCTGATCAGATGCCCAAACCACCTCTGGCTGCTTCCAATGCAAAGGAGCAACTATTCTACTTGTAGCTGTAAGGCTGGGCCCAGACACCCAAGGGCTCAACAATGACAACACCCCAGGGCTCAACAATGAGACTCGTCCACTTGCCCGGAGCAAGTGAAATGCAATGTCAGGCATGTAAATCTAGCAACTCACTTGCCAGATCAGGCAAGCTGTAAAAAAAGAATTGAACCATTAAACTATTCTGATATAAGATTAAAGTAATTTTTCATGCAAAAATGGCAGAAAATGCTTTTTTCCTGCTTCTCCTATATGGATGTTTTATGCTTTTCTCTGTTTATTATCACATCAATCTGAATATCTTTGGGTTTTGGAGTGGAAGAAAAGCATTTGGACTTTGCTAAACTGGGATGGACAGTTTTCACTATTTTTTGTAGATACTGCAGCCCTAGATTAAACATGAGAATTAACTTTAGTCTTTGTTGATATTTGATAGCTGCTACTAAATATATACATTTTTACAGGGGCAAATGACTTTGAGCAAGTAGATTGCCCGTAGATCCCAGTCGGGCAAGTACAAAAAAACATAAACGTTGAACCCTGCACCCTCCTGAGGAAACTCATTTAATCCGTTTGCATCTGCAACTTCGTATTTGGTCACTACCCAAGGCTCATGGGCATGGGTGAGGACTGGAACGTGCACGCAACACACATGATTTACTTTAGTATAAGTATAGAGTAGAAGTACTGATTCAACTTCTTTACTCAAGTAAAAGTGAAAAGGTACAGGCACTGCAATGTACTCATAGTGTAAAAATAAAAAGTAGACCTCTGAATGACATTTCTACTGGCTGTCTCCGTGCAAAGCCAACTGAACCTCAGCTTTTCCCCACGACTGAGTCTCCCTCTCTGTCCGTTTTGTCTACTTACCTCATTTTAATGATTTTTACATCTTTGTTGCATCAACTTCATGGATTTTTCGTTTCATTACATCTTTTACGTTGTTTTTGTCTTGTTACGTTGTTTTTGTCATTTGTACTTTTACGTCATTTTCACCTTGCTGCATTTTTGCCATTTTTGTCTCGTCACATCTTTTGTTGTTTTCATCTTGTTAGGTCTTTTATGTCATTTTTTATCACATTTATCATTATTGTCTTGCTGTGTCTTTTACATAGTTTTGTCTTATGTTGTTTCGTCTCGTCGCATCTTTTACATTCATTTTCGTCTTGTCATATCACATTCTTGTCATTTTTGTCTTGTTACTTCTTTTATGCCATTTTTGTTGTTATATCTTTAACATAATTTTTGTCCCGTTACGCCTTCTCCCCTCAAACTAAGGTAGCAAGCCTGTTTTGAAAACGTAAATAGTAGAAAGTAAAGATATTTGTGTTAAAATGTAGAGAATGCAAGAAAAAAAAAGTTGTCAGAAAAATGCACAAGTAAAAATCTACTTAATTTCCACCTCTGCTCTCATGCTGGCCACTTCTCACTCAGCTGCAAACTGCTCCTGGTACTAAATGATCTGAAATATGTGCCCAATAAAGAGAGGGAGGATCACATCAGTAGGTGGCTATGGGTGTGGTGGGACTGCGACTGTGGCAGATGAGGAGCCGTAGCGTGTAACATGAGGGATATAAAAGAAAGAGGAGATGGGTAGATGAAGATGCTACATGGCAACAGAGTGGGTAGAAGTAAGGGGGAGAGAGGGATGGGCTGTTGAAAGACAAGAGCTGCAGAAAATGAAAAAGAGAGATGTCAAGATGTGTGCTGGGAGTAATGATCAGCTCATGTTGAATTCTGCCTTTGTCTGGCGTAACACAGTCACGACTGCCACTGTACACAGTACAATAATCACACGCATGCAGGAGAGACCCGTCTGCCCACTGGAGACCTTGAGGACCACAACAAGCCAGCAGAAAATGTCTCCTAGATGTCTCCTAGCAACAGCGAGGTAATTGTACAAGATAATATAAATGAGGACGGGTCACTGCAACACAAGGACGCAGGAGAGAAGCGAAAAATTAAATATGAGACTCCTCTTTGTGCGATAAGTCACTCACTCGTTCAGCTGGAATGCAAGCCAGAAAGTTAATGTATAAATCATCCACTCTGTTATTAAATCAAGCATTTATTAAATATTTAGTTTTAGCAATGAGTCAGTCAAGCAACAGGTTAGATGGGATATACATAACCTACCTTTACAGCCATCAGAAAGTAGTTACAACTAATTAATGACAACCAGATAATTAGCAAACCAATCAGTGAGGCAGGGTGACAAACTCTGTGATGTGATGCTAACTTTCATTACAAACAACATCATTCAGGCACTAATTAAATTCCATTCCCATTGTCAATGAAATTACATTTATATTAAAATTTAAATTCTTTGTCTGGCTGACAGCATATTATGAGAGCAGAATAATAATGCAATTAACTGTAGATATGCAGCTAAACATTGATATTGAAGGGACAGGAATCATTTGAAGCCTCATTACACAAATATTTTATTCAAGGAGAGGAATACTAAAAAGCACCAATTCACTTCATGTTCTTTCTCAGAAGTGCTACAGTGCAGATTATTCATGCCCGTTTCATTATGGGCTCAAGCATAATGAGTGCACAAAGTCAGACTATTGTAATTCACTGTCAGTAAAAGCTGCTCAATTGTATACGTTTGTGATTTGTTCGTATTTCCAAAAAAAAAAAAAAAAAGATTAATACTGAATGAAATAAATTAATTAAGTATAAGAATAAGAGGAGCATTCATGAATTTTCTTCGCTTTTCCCTCATTACATACAACATGCACATGTTTGCGTCTTTTTTCACAAATAGAATGTGTTGGGTGGTGAAGTAGGAAGGCATGTGTGTGCCTGTGACTCTACTGTACATGCTTAAAATTCTTAAAAGAACATTTGTGATGTTTGGGGCATGTTGGTTAGGCAGCCTTCGAAAGGACCAGTGGTGGAAAGAGTACTGAAAATCTACTACTCTACAGTACTGTTACATTGCTAAAATATTAATATTACTCAATTACAAGTAGAAGTACTGGTGTTAGAAAAATACAAAAGTAAAAATACAAAGTATTTGTCAAAAGAAACTACTCAGAGTATTAGTTACTTTTAGCCGGTGATGTCACCACCACCTCTCCAGACTAGGGTTGCAAACTTTGTGTGAGTTTTGCTTTACCAATGGTTAAAATGCAATAAATTACCAATAAATTAATCATTAATAATTGATAAGATACCTCATTCCTCATTTTGATTGGTTGTTTTTCTGTCTCTTTTTTCTCATTTTAAGTTTTTATTTCCTTATTCAACAAATGTCTCCGCCAGACAAAACAAAGTTAGATGAGGTGCAGTTACGATTATTGATTAAATACCCATAAGTACATTTTTATCTGGTTAAATTCTTAACGCAAAATCAATTGAAGATCACTCATTAACATCCTTTTTTTGTTTTGTTTTGTTTTTCATCCATATATCCTGGTTTTCATTGGTCGGTTTGTGATCAGATCACCTTATTGGCTACAAAAATGCAGATAAAAGGTTTTGATATTAATCAAAATTGTACTCAGTACTCAACTACAGTATGATTTTAAAAGTAACTAAGTGGATTACATGGTTTAATGAATACTTAAGTGCAAGTGAAAGCACAGACTTGAAAATCTACTCATAAAAGTACAAGTACCCCAAAAAACTACTTAATTACAGTCATTTGAGCATTTGTAATTAATTACTTCCACCCCTGGAAAGGACAAACTCACTGGTAACATGGGGGTTTGGAGTTTAAGACTTAACCCAATACCGATAAGATAACTGATTTATTTCACATTGTTGTATCTTAAAAAGAAGGCCATGTAACCTGTAGCTTAGGCACACCCAAGGGTAAGAAAGATATTATATTCTACAGCTCTGACTGAACCAAATCTAACTGACATCATAATCACAACAAAAACAAAGAGCAGGTCTGTATAATTCAGGCAGGCACAAGCTGAGCAAATAAGTTTGAGTTTGGACGGAAGGTTTTTCTACACTGAGGAGAGTCTGTGTTACTGCACTGACCCATTTGACAAGTATACAAGAGCCCGAGCAACCAGCTTCAACTGCACTGCTTCATCTCAAATGACGAGTTTTCCCTGGAACTTATTATTATGGAGGATAATCGTCTTTATGCTGCACTGTAATTGTTACACGTTGATTTTGACACTAGACTGAAAGTTCAGATCTTTGTTTACTGCTTTTCATTTACCCAGAACCATGCACCCCATCTTATTACGCACAATTTAATAAATACAAAACAGTCAAAGGCAAAAGTTGCACAATGGTAAAAAAAAAAAAAAAAAAAAAAAA
>JAJHUR010110140.1:1216-16475 GCA_027495735.1 Lutjanus campechanus | reverse complement strand
AAGTCTAAATAAATAAGCAAAAATTTTGGCACATGACTCAGCACATGACCGAGTTGTTGTCTGTTGATGTCATATACGCAAAAACTTGGCAGCTGAAAGTAAATGTTTAGTTGATGGTAAAACAAAAAACTTTTTAGTAATTCATTTACTGCATATCAATTTTTTTGCTCACATGTAATTTGTGATCCGGTGTTTAGGTTGGAATGGACTGTATTTTTCTTAGTATTTTCCTGCTCTGTCAACCACTCAAAACGCTCTTTAACTTCATGTAACATTCGCCCATCTGCACACACAATTGTGCGCATTCACATCCTAATGGAACAGCCAACCAAGGTACCTTGGGGTTTAGTATCTTTCCCATGGACACTTTGACATTTGGACAGTATGATTAGTGAATGATCCACTCCAGCTCTAGCTCCTGAGCCTGTTTGTTGTAGAAAAATAGTTGTAGCTAAATGCTAATATGCTCACAATGATGATCATAAGCACGTATAAAGTTCATCATGTTCACAATCTTATTTTAGCACATTAGCATGCTAACATTTGGTCATAAAGTATTGGACAAATTAAAAATTCTGACCTGATGACCGCGCTAGAGGAAAAGTCAGAGTTATTACCAATCATCCTGAGTGGGATGGGGTGGGGTGGGGGGGGGGTCATTCGTATAGGGACCAAATTTCAAGGCAAGCCCTCCAGTAGTTGGTGAGATATTTCTGGATCAAAGTAGTGGACTGACTGACAGACCAGAGTTGTTTTTAGCCAAGCAGTTAGCACGGCTTTAAAAAAAAAACACAGGGAAAGGCAGCTTGATAATCAAATAATTATAACAAATAACTGCCTATTATTCTTATCAGTGCTGGTAAAAAGCAGAAACGGAGAATAAAGCTACCCACATTATCTACTGTGGAAAAAACAACAGACTGAGTGGAGGGTTGAGCCTGACAGGAGGGTGGACTCACTGTGTATTCATCAGATAAGATTCAGAGAATGGGATTAATAGATAGTTCACTCTGGAAAGGTGTGTGCATGTGTGCAGTATGTGGGGTCAAGCTAAGTGGGTTAGCCACAGGGCTTTTAAAAGCCTATATACTGTATGCCTTACCTCTGTACTCCCACCCCCACCCATACTAACAGACCTTCCATCTGTCTGCTTTAGCATAATCAAACCTACAGATATGTGGACAAATGTTCCTACCTTTTGGTTTTTATGGACATCATGATGTCTCTTTTACTAAATAGACCACACGTGATCCGCTTTACAAAAAGTGGCTTGATAGTTAGAGTTGGAGATGGTTTTTGAGGTTCAGAGAAAGGTAAGGTTGCCATGTTCTGAGAGGAGCATAAAAACAATAGCTGCACACTTTGTGATGGCTTCATATTTAATGAATGGAGATGTACTACTGATCTCCATTTTCCCCCTCTGCTTGTCTTCCCTTCCGCTTTACAAGATGCATTTAGAGGGAAAAGAAACACCGAACCTGCTCTTTTCAAATTCACGGACAAACATTCAAACAAACATGTTGGGGAATGCGTCCTGCGTAGTTTCCATGCCGTCGGAAACAAACGCTCTCCGCTCTGCTTGCAGGCCCGGCCCCGGTAGTCATTGCCACAGCGGTGAGGAATGCAGGTCCTCAGCTCTAATTGATTTGGAGGCACATGACCCTGTATCAAAGGTCAGAGGGCACTTCTGGTGTGATTTCTGCTGCCGCTCAAACAAGCAACAGCGACTCCCCGACACAAAACAACCTCGGCGAGGTTTGCGTCAACTCTTCAACTTTTTCAAACTTTTTTTTTTTTCGACGAGGACTCAAAGGTTTCAAATGAGAGTGACTCAACTTCAGGTGGCTTTCAGCTCCGGTGGAACACAGATAAAGCTGCGACATCAGTACATATCAGGGCCCAATCTAGCGTCGCCATCGCACCACGTCGCAGGCGCAGATAAAAAGGAAAGCGCTATACGGTGATGCATATTTCCCTTTAATCAGAGCTAACGTGTACCACAGCCGTCACACTGCACTCCCACCTCACTGGGGCTCTCAGGGGGACAGGGGAGATCAAAGCCACCCCCCCTGCTTGTACATGATCAGTGGGAAAGAAGGAGAACTGGGGGCTGCTCTCTTTCTTTCTCTCGTTCTTTCTTTCTTTCTTTGGGTCTCTGAGCTGCACCCCCCTTCAACACCGCTGTGGCCCTGGAAGTGTTGAGACTGAAGAAGGTGAGGGACAAACAGTTGCACTACTTGATCTGATTATTCCAGATGAAATGTACTTACCTGCTTGACTTTTGACCATTCTGTCCCTTTCATTTGACCCTGATGCACAGATCTAACGGGGACGAAACAAGACCACTACACAACATGCTGGGAGAAGTGGACACAGGTAGGAAGCAAAGAAGTGCAAAGACTTGAGTTTTCACATATCTGTACTTTACTTGAGTATTTATTTTTTATGATAATTTTTTACTTTTACCGCCCTTCTGCTGCTTACATCTCCGAAACAGGCTTGTTACTTTAGTTTCAATGCATTTGAGGGGAATTATTGATTATTTTTATTTATTTATTTTGCTTTATTGCACATGGATTGAAGACGATTCCTTGGTGTATCAATCAGTGCACATCATGCACGACAGACATAACAAAACAAAAACCACATTAAAAACGTAATAAGTAGTAGAAGACGTAATAAGACGTAAAAGATGTAGCAAGATGTAAAAGACATAACAAGATGCAATAAGATGTATAATAATAATATATTATAATAATAATAATATGTAAAAGATGTAACAGGACAAAAAAGACAACAAGATGTAAAAGATGTTACGGCATGTAAAGACGTAACAAGACATAACAGACGCAACAAGACGTAACAGAGGTGCCAAGATGTAAAAGATGTAACGTGATGAATAAGCCGTAACAAGATGTAAAGGATGTAACAAGATGAAGTAGAGTTAATATGATGTAAAAGACAAAACATAAAAGACATAACGGGTAACAAGATGTAAAAGATATAACAAAATGTTAAATATTTAAAAAGACGCAACACGAACAGACATGAAAGACATAAGACTGAACAGACACAAGTGAGGGGGACTCATCCATGAAGAAAAGGTGAGGTTCCGTTAGCTTTGCACAGAAACAGGCCTCCTTCAGTGGGTTACTTTTTAAACTTTCATACTCTGAGTACATTTCCGAGCCTGAAGTACCTCTATTGTCTTTTTTTTTTTTTTTACACGAGTATCTGCACTTCTACTTAATGTAATGAATGTGTGTACTTTTGCCACCTCTAGACGTGGAATAACAAACCTGGCGTCACAGGAAGAATGCCGGGGCAGATTTATAGGACAGTAAAAATGTGACCCACACTGACCACAGATGTTCTGGAGAACAACCTAGGTGGGGCGTAACGTGAGAGCAACATGCAATCTGTGGGCTAACGGAAGCTCCACTCCCACCTCCTCAACTTCTCACTGTTGACGCCGTGTTGCCAGTCTGTCTTAATACACTAACATCTGTGAAGCTGCTGTCGGCACGTGCAATATGTTGGTGATACGTGTGCACATTCATCAAAGTGATTCTATGGTTTCATCAAAGATTTATAAACCCTCCTGGATGTCAGGACTTAGATGTACAAATCGGTAATCCCACATCTATGAACTCTCCCTCCATCTCTCCCTCTCTCGATGTGGAGATGTGATCCGCCCTTCCCTTCCCCGCTGCCTCTCGGTCTCAGGTTTCAAAGCGTCCCGTCTCTCCTCACCCTCCCAGATTAGTCATCTAATGAGCAGCAGGGCTGATCAGGTGAATAATTGATGACGGGCGGCTGGAGAAAGGCATCGATCCGAGCAGGGCTGTGGCTCTAAATGGAGCAGGGAAGGAGACACCTCAGGAGGATACGCAGGCGCAGGTACATCACTGCAACACTCTGGGCTGTATGTGCTGATTGGGATTCAGAGTCGGTGCTTGTGTCAGATTCGTCAAGAGGAAAAGGATAAAGAGCCGCCACTGGAGGACGGGAGCCTCTCTAGTTTTCTCAAAACATTCATGTGACATTATGGAATAATGTTTGTTGGTGTCGGTGTTTAGATGTAATGTGGATACAACAGTGAAGTGAAACCTTTCAAATTCAAATTCAAATTCAAATTTTTGATTATAATTGTCCATAACCTTCCAGGAGACCAAAGTCTGAGACACAAACCCACCCCCACCCTACTGCCTCCCCTTTTGTGAGTCACAAATATGCATGAGTTTACATTAGGTACTCTGCATTTAAATCAATATATATTTTTCATAACAGTTCATGGAAATGAACCAACCACACACAACCAATACTACAAATGAATGCAGGACATGCAGGGTAGGTTGGAATAATATTTCGGTCTCACGCTATGAAAATCCATACAGTATGTTGATTAAACTCTCTGTTCTCTGTTGGTGCACTTAAGAACTGATGTTATAATGCTCGATCTGTATAAGCAGTGTATTATAATCATGATAATGACTGAGGTAAAATTATAACACAAGCACCAGAACACAGAAGACAGAATGAGAAGAGAGATAAGAACAATAAAAAACAATAAAACTATTCTTTTATGTCTAAATACAGAAACAAAAGAACAGAAGGATAAAAAGACAACATTCCCCTCTGTCAGTATAAATAAATAAATCATTTCATTTCATGTATTTCATTTAATTAACACTGTGTGCTACCCAAGTGCCTTTTTTTGTATTGCTTCATATTATAATTGTTTAACTATTTATTTATCAATTTATTTATTTTATTTATTGTTTTCTCTGTTTTTTGTATCTAGTCATTTATTCATTTTTCTTAAGTTAAGTTGTCTTAATACATTTTATATTGTCACTCTTGATATTTAATTCAGTTATATTTGTTTTTGTCAGAACTGTTTAGAGTATTATGTATAGAAAAACTGAAAAATGTCAACACGCTTTAAGTAATAAAAAAAATAAATCAATAGAAATAAAAATGAATAAAAGATTTTAAAAAAGAATAAAAAAGACAACATCACATGAAAGATGGTGCTGACTCGGCAAGTCTTATCTCCTCAGGCAAGTTATTCCAAAGTCAAAGGGCTCTGATGGAAAAAAAAGCATAGTCACCTTTAGGTATATGCTAATATTAATAATTTAATTACCATTGTAACACATACAGCAAGTAAAGTCAAACCTACTACCATGTTTGGATCCTACTCTGTGTACTCTGGCAGTTCATTAAGTCCATTAAAAGGTGAGTGACCTAGTGATGCCACAGCATCCCACCATTATACTGCAGTACAGAACAGCTTTTATAGTCTGACTCTACTTGTTTGTCATTATTTCTGTATAATAAGTCTGTATAATATCATGCTTACTCATGTCACTTGTGTGAACAGAAAATGAATCAAAACTGATCCACTTCCCCATGCCCAAACCAAACCACAGGGTGCCCTTAGACCAAAGGCCTGTTCACACCTGAAAGTACAAACCATGTTACATACCAAGGTTCACGTTTTTGTTACATTGGGCGTTTTCACACCTAGTTTGTTTGATGCTGACTTTCAGACTTTTGAATTTGATCCCGACCAAAATTACAGGTGCAAAACCTCACCCAGAACACGTTCCGGACCAAAGAGCTGGACTTTGGTCCGGTGAAAAGCGGTGGTCTCGGTCCAGATCAAACTGAACCATGGTTCAGTTTGTTTCTGGTGTGAAAACAGTTTTTGGATCGTTGCAACTTTCTGACCAATTACAGGAAATTGCGGCAGGATATCATCAGAGCTGGAAGAGGGAAAAACAATGCACCAAAACAAAATGACGTGCAGTAACACATGGAGACAGGAGGAGACCAGATGTTTGTTTAACATCTGGTCTGATGACTTTATAAAGAGTTAACTGGAAAAACTCAGAAAAATGCCACACTTTTCAGTTGTTGATTCACTTTGGTGATGCTGGTAGTACTGCCATCATAACAATATGGTGACTATGATGTGAACTTGTTCATTCCTCTCTCTCTCTCCGTAAACAGCCACTGAAGTCAGGCTACCTGCTGAACTGTAAACACGCTGACATCAGACGCCCGCCCGTCTACAAACCAATCAATGTCAAATATAGGGAGATGCAGCCCACGTAGGTGATGATGACAGGATGTAGGTATGTTCTTTAGTTGGCTTGGATAAGTGCAATGTGAAATCAAAACTAACCAGACCAAATGTAAACAATGTCTCAAAAAAAAAGCCTTGGTCTGGACTTTTAGGTGTGAAAGCACCCTTAGTATACAGCTGATCTGGTAGTTTTGGTTTCATCTTGCACTTACTCTAACTATACATGACATACCTACATCCTGTCGTCATCACCTGTGTGAGCTGTGTCTCCTTATGCTTGCCATTGATTGGTTGGTTGACAGGCGTGCGTCTGACCTTGATTGTTGTCAAATCAATGAAAATATTCTGTTTCTCATCCTCTTATAAAGTTGTCAGACCAAATGCCAGTTGAACATTTGTTCTCCCCTTCCATGTGCAACCACACACCATTTTGTTTTGTGTTGTTTTACCTTTTTCAGGTTCTGACGGTAGTCTGCCAGGACTTCGTGTGATTGGTCCGAAGAAATGTTTTCACACTAGAAACAAACTGAACCATAGTTCACTTTGATCCAGGACCAAGACCACCTCTGTTGGTTGAACCGAGGTTTGGCAGTTTGGTCCGGACCGTGGTCCGGGAGAGCTTTTACAGTTATAATTTTTGATTGGCTCAAACAGCAGTTCTGAAGAGGGTTCTGAGTTCGAATCCCCCTGCCAACTGGGAGGCTGGGGAGTTTCTGGTAGGGGCAGGACCTTTCTGTTCAGAGTTTGCATGTTCTCCTCGTGTCTGCGTGGGTTCTCTCTGGGTACTCCAGCTTCCTCCCACAGTCCCAAGACATGCAGCATAATAGGTTAATTGATAACTCTAAATTGCCCGTAGGTGTAGATGAGAGTGTGAGTGGTTGTTTGTCTGTATGTTAGCCTTGCGATGAATTGGCCACTTGTCCAGGGTGTACCCCACCTCTTGCCCAATACCAGCTGGGATAGGCTCCAGCCCCTCTGCGACCCATCAGGCTAAGCAGTTGCGGACAATGGATGGATGGATCAAACTGAAAAGTCTGAACGTCCAGACCAAACAAGGTTGATGCGAAAGTGCCTTAAAGACGATGGTTACTGAGCTGTTTGATGTAGATGTTCTGATGTATTATTTTCCTCAAGAAACCCCAAGAGGTCAAACAGTAACCACAATCTGTCATCACACTTAATGCCAGCCTTGGTACGTAACATGGATGGTTGGATGGCAAAGCTGGCCCACTTAAGAGTAAAACTTCTACTATGAATATCAGATTTTATGTGCTGAGAACAACTCACTGGTTCACATCAAGCACCTTAACTGAATACATCTTTCTCTTCTGTTTCATTCCCAGTCTGGATCCAATAGTCCCATCATGCTTGTCAGCATGAGAGATGAGTGCTCAGCTAACCAAGCCAAATCAAAAATATGCTTTTGATTTGTAGGAAGACATTACTTCTGCCAAAGGAGCAAGTCTAACCAGCCGCTTCGACTTCGTACATTCCAGCAAGTGCTTACATGGAACGATGGACGGCTCAGAGACTATCGAGGAGATCTCCACCCTCCTGGGATCTACCCTGCTTTATAAATAAAAAGATTTTTCTTGCCTAGATTGGGCATATCCAAGACAAGAAGTTGAAGGATGGGAACGGTTGACAAATGCACTTTATTTCAACTTCCATCCCCACATGCACTTCATTCATCCCTGTACATGAAGAGCAACAGATTGGATCACTCAGCCCTACAGAGTGTAGGCCTATGTGGGGCACTTTATTCTAACAACATGGAGCTGATGGACAGCATGTTGGTGACATTGCTCTGAGTGAGCCTGACTCTCCTCTTCCATGTCGCTTCGATGGGGAATCCGCTACGGGGTGCTGCTCATTGCCTTTTGGTCCAGATGGTCAAGAGCTCCCAGTGTTCAGCGGGGTAGGCGCCGTTCGCCCAGGGGGACTCCTGCCATCTGTTCCGATCCTCTCCTCTCCTCTCATATGACTCCCTGAGCCTCCATCCGCTCGATGTGAGGGCTCGGATCAGTCAGGATAAAGCCTGATTCTGATTTCTCCTTGACTGACGAGTAAATAAAATCAAGTACAGCTCACCTTGAGATCGAAACACCTGCACAGACGCACCAGGAGTGCAGGAAAAGTCTTTATTCTGTCATGATGGACCTAATTTACCCATCTTGTCCTCATTCCTTGCTCTCACATCAGCTTCTATTTCTGCTACCTGTGTGTGTGGTTGCATTACTGTACATGTGTGTGTGCGTGTCCAGCAGAATTCAAACGAGACAGAGAGCATCTTTCTGGAGTCATCTTAGCTCCAGGGAATGTGGCGAGATAACCGGATGCTAATGCCGCTCTTCGCCTTTGGGGAATTACGTCTGCCTGAGCAGTAACCTACATTTACTGAGCAGTCTTACACATAAGGTTAATGAATCAGGCCTGCTGGAGGACGAATGGACCCTTCATATGAGTGTACACGCACGGATGTAACAGTCATCAATACAATTATACTAGACACACTCACACACACACACTCGAACAAACAAGGAGGTTTCTGTTTGCTGTAGCGCAAAAGCTAACAAGGTTAGCAAGTAAGCAGGCATCTGAATCTGTAATTTATTTATTTAGTCTGGCTCCAAGGAGCCGTGGGCGTGGACTAATAAGAGGAAGAGGGTTCTTCTGCACAGAATTGTGTGCAAGAGTGTGTGTGTGTGTGTGTGTGTGTGTGTGTGTGTATAAGAGAAAGAGAGGTTTAGAATTTAAAGGGATAGTTCAGATTATTTGAAGTGGGGTTGAATGAGGTACTTATCCATAGTCAGTGTTTTAGCTACAGTAGATGACCCCCACTCTGGAAAAGCAGAGAGGAGTACTAGCATGGAAACTAAGAAGTGCACTGCTGTGGACAGGGTCAGCAGCAAAACGTATTTTAGACACCTAAAAAATGTCCACCGAACAAAATCAAGTGCATTAACTACAGTAGATGGAGTTTGGCACACCCCACTTGAACTGCTGTCAACAAGGTGAGCAGCAATACATGAATATCAGTTTAAGCGTGCTCTATATTTAGAATATTTTTACCACTTTTTCTGATGGAAATCCACCGTTATTGGAGCCAAATAACACTTTATCCAAAGGAACTAGGCTCCTTAAGTAAAAAGAGTAATTTTACCTTCTAAAAAAAGTTTAAAAGAGTTGTTAAACTAGGGTTGGGTATCGTTTGGATTCAAACAAATCTGATTGTATATCCAGTTCTGCTCTTCTTATTCATTCTGGCTCCGAATGATTCTTGATTCTGACTCTTTGTGTCCTTTTCACATCAGGGTTGTGTGAAATACTAATTACCACAAACAAATATTCCCAGCGGAATGACTGAGCTAAGCTAACATTAGCGAAGTAACAGTAACAACAGTGTTTTCTTTTCTGGTTTCTTGAAAATATAACATTTTAGGTTTTATTTAAGCTACTTTTCTGTAAGGATAGAGAGTATTTCCATCCTTGTAAAGCATTTTGTAGCATTTGCTAAATTGAGTTGCTTATTACAAGACTCACACAATTGCTGCCATTTACCTGCTGGTCCAGCAAATTAGCAACGGCTGTGTAGGTTAACTGAGAATAATGCTAGATTCACGATTTAATAAGACAAATGCATTAGAAGACATTTACCGAAGTCACACAATAAAAACCCAGTCACATATACGCTAATTGAGGGGAGTGGCTGTGAATTTGCACCCTTTCTTTGCGTCGAGTTCCACTTTGGTGAACTTTGAGCACAAAGACAAACACAACCACAACCAATAGCAAAAATATGTGTGTGTCATTTGCCTCAGTGGCCATTCTCCTGTGTTCAGATAAGTGTGACAGGCCCACACAAACAAACTAACCTCCTATATAGCTCCTATATTCTGTTTTTGGTTGGCTTGGAGAGATATTTGGTTTCTCATCAGAAGAGGCTGTCTTACTTAAAGGTAAAGTGGTGAAACTACTCCATATATAGCATAGACTTAAACTGGTATTGATTTTTTCCTAAAATACGCATTGCTGCTGACCCTGTCCATAGCAGTACATTTCTTAGTTTTAATGCTGGTACTCTTCTCTGCTTTTCCAAAGTGGGGGCTACCTACTATAGCTAACACACTGACTATGGATAAGTACCTCATTCAACCCCACTTCCAATAATCCGAACTATCCCTTTAAGAGCTGAAGCCCATCATCCACCCATTGTTTCTCTTCGCTCCCACCTGCAATTAAGACAAGAAAGAGACAAGTGGGGAAATTCTCATCACTGATTTGATAGGTTAATTAGCTCATGCATATGTAATGTCATATGCAGTTAACTACAGATTGAGTAGATTAAGCAGGGCGGCCTGGATTCAGGGCATTTTGTCCAAAGCCTGATGGGAAAGGATGTGTTGGCTTACATGGTAAGTGAGTTGAGTGTGTGTACGTGTGTGTGTGTGAAACAGAGAGATATGCTCCACACCTCCACCTCCACCCCCGTCTCGTCCCCTGTCCCTTCCCCCCACAACGGTGACTCTGGCTGGGATCCGCTCACCGTCTCCCCCCTGGGGAAGACCGCCATCCGACTCGGGTCGTCAGAATCAATTATACTCATCCCCCCCTTTTTCTCCTCGCCAGCGTTTACATGAGTCACATTTTTCAGAGCCCGTCTCGAGCCTCCACTTTCCCTCCTTCCTTCCCTTCCTTCCTCACAACGCGCCTCCCCGCCCTCTCCCCGCCGCCACCACCCCGAGGCCCCCCTGTCAGGACCCAGGAATAATTCCCCTCCTTTTCCGACGCTTTCGGGAGGAAAACGGCACGAGGTGATAAATCTGTGGCGATGTACTGTAGAAAAAAATTAAATGAAGGAGAAGAGAAGCAGAGCCGGGAGGCTCGGCGCTGCTGCCTGTCTTCTCAACGCAGCAGAAGAAGAAGAGAAAAAAAAAGAACAGTCCATCCCAAAAGGACGGAGATGGAGGGATTTGAAAAGTGGCAGGGTGAAACGGGACAGTAAAAGAGAGTTACTCACCTTGGACCCTGGATGCATGATCTTAAAGGCAGCTGAGTTTGCTCACAGCATATCATACAGCTGGAAGCCTTCAACGCTCCTCCTGAGCCAGAGCTGTAAAAACATCTTTCGAAACAAATGCAAAGCAGAATCACCTTAGACCTGCTGTTGAAATAAATGCTCAGGTATCACAGATAGAGGGAAAAAAACAACAGATCTATGACCTAGGGCTGATATGTGGGAGGGTTTGTGTCCATCAAGATAATCAATACCATGTTATTCACTAGAGTACAGCCAAGGAGAGGTTCTGGTGCTCCTAACATTTCTCATATTTAATGCCTGACTGGTTTTAACAGCTCATACACCACGGGCAGGGGGGCGGGGGGGATTGGATACCAACTGTACCGATATCCACAGGCACCACGAAAATCCTCAGGAATCAAACCTGGAGTGTTTACCTGCCCCGATGAGTAACAGAAAATACAAACAATGCAGGGCGTAATTGGCATTGATGCACTTTAAAAGCCCTCCTCCTCCCCTGCAAACACCTGCAGCCCATGAAGCTGGGCGGCCCCCCTGGGAAATCACACATTAGCATTTAGCCGTTTCATCTGCTGCACTAATCAGAGCCAAACGTTTCAATAATACAACACAAGAGCGGTTACGCAACCCAAAGAAAGGGGCGAGAGGGAGAAAAAGAGCACTCAGTGAAAAGGTATTTCCAGAGGTTGCGAAGCGCTTGGCGCCTTGCGCTAAATGAGTTGTCTGGATCAGGGTGGGGTAGAGAGGTGAGCCAGTGACCCCGGTTGACCTCCCGATTGTTTTCCATGTAACTACACCACAGTGTGTTGAAATGTGTGAGATTTATCAACCAGAGCAGCTCCAAAAATGACTTTATTAAACAGTCTTCAGGCATGCTATCAGCTCTGTGAGGCTGTACTCAGGCTGTGTGGTGCTTTGAGCTAAATGTGAAGCATGCTAACATGCCTACAGTGATGATGTTAAAGCTATAATGTGTCATTTCTGCATTAAAATGTATAAAAACCACTAGAAATATGTTTTATATTTTGTTGGGTTGTATACTTACATTATCCCAAATGTTTCCAACAACGTTCAAACACAGAGAAATCTGTAATTTATTCAACATTCCTGCTAGCTGTTGCTATAACCTCCAGGAAAACATGGGATATGGCGGATATGAGTGAGGAACGTCAGCAAACGTGACTAAATGTGTTATGAATAAAACTTTAATATTACCTCATCCATGAACAAGATTTCTGGCTGAGTCATATCAGAGATCATTTCATCAGCTATGATGGCTGTTTAAAAGTGAAGACAACAACTCCCACGATCCCACACCCTTCACAACATCATCAAACTACATCTTTTGGTATTGTATTAATGCCTATTGTATGTTTAACGTATTGATGTTTATCAGGTAATGTTTACCTTGGCTAACATCTTAGTTTAGCATATTAGCATTACATTTTTAATATGTGTCATATAAGCTACAAGATGCCTAACTTTAACTCGGGATCAATAAAATATCTCTTTTGGTCAGCTGAGGCTAATGATAATATCATTAGCAGAGGTGGGACCAACTCACTGTTTTGCAAGTCAAAGAGTAAGTCTCAAGTCTTTGCACTAAAGTCCTGAATCAAGAATGACAATTCACAAGTCAAGTTCCAAGTCCTTAACAAGTCATATTGTACAGTGAGTTTGCTGTTAAGCTAACGTTATCTAAGAATTAGCTTGCTGACTATGTTAATATTAGCCTTGGCTTACCTTTTTTTTTTGCGCAACTTGAAATGTCATGTTTGAAGTTGTGCCATTTTTGCGTCATTATTCGGTCCTTATTCGGTCATAAAGAAAGAAAAAAGAGCTTAAAAAGAGCTATCTCAAAGTTCAATTTTAAATTTTAAACACCGTTCCAAAAATGAACTAGTTCATGTTCATTTCTTCCATTTTTTAAAAAATCTAAATTTTAATAGAACATCCTTCCCACCAGGATCTTCATAATGATGTCATACAAAGTGGTGCATGATATTCATGTTTTAATTTGAAGTCCCAGGACTACTTATATTTATAGTTATAAAGAACAATGCACAACCATTTTAGAACTACATTACTGCCATTTTACACTGCAGCAGACAGCAAATTGAACTGAACTGAAATTTCCAAATGGGAAGTCGAAATTCTGACTTTCCAGTGTAAATTGAACGCCCCATAGTACATGAGAACTGCAGTGAGATGAAGAGGGAGAGGAGGCAGAGGAGAAGAGTGAATATAATGCAGATCTATCCACGTGTAGTTCACACACTTCATGCTGCATGATCAACTAAAGTTTTTATACCATGCTGACATTTCTGTCCATATTTGCACGCTCTGTCTCTCTCTCTCTCTGCTGTGATCACGTTTCTTTTTAATCAGCTGATGAGGTGAGCGCCGTCACCCCTCTCAGGAGTGATCTGTTCAGTTCACCGTTCACCAAAAATATGAACACGTTCAATGAAGGCCGCTCTTTTGGCGTGTTCATGCACAACGATGCTGCTAGATGAAAAGCTATGGGATCATAAAATTTATTACAGTTCATCCTGAGGGCAACATGAATGTCTGAGCAAATTTCATGGCAATCCATCAATTGCTTAAGATATTTCACTGGACACCACAAATGTAGGGAGATAACTGAAGGATTCTTCGTTTGAGAACCATGAATGTTTGTACAAACTCTGTGACAGTCCATCCAGAACATTAAGATATTTCACTGCATGACTGAAAACTCTGGACTGAGGCTCAAGTCCCAAGTCAAGTCAAGACAGGCATGTTCTAAGTCAAGTCCTACATCCTAAACTTTGAGTTTCAAGTCCAAAGTCATACTGTAACAATGAGTTCACGGCCTCTTTGATTTTAGAAGTTACTTCGCTATCATTAGCTAAGTTAGCTCGCTAGCTATGTTAATATTAGCCTCAAAGTTGCCGCGTCTCTGTCTGCAATATTTGACCCACACGTTTTGCTTACTGCACTTTGGAATAATGTTAATTTTGTGGCACACTTTAATCCTAATTTTTGGTGTAAGTTATCAAGTATTTTTCTCTTTTTTTAATATTTTTTGGCAGGTTTTAATTAATAGTAAACTGAGCTACCAACTGAGCTGCCAGGACGCCCCCATAGAAAGGAAAAAAAAGAAATTTTCAAGTCAAAAGATTCACATCCAAGTGAAGTCTCGAGTTATTGGTTAAAGTCCAATTTGAGTTCCAAGTCTTTTTTGATTTTGTTGAGTCGAGTGTAAAGTCATCAGATTTGTGACCCGAGGCTGAGTCATGTGCCTCGAACACGGCTAGAAAGAAGAAGAGAAAAAAATGCAACTGGCTGTAAAGTTACGAACACATGTTTCTGCTCAAGTCATACCTGAAATACACTCCCTGACTGTTCTTGCTCTCACTAACTGGCAGGTTAGTTTCACTCGCACCCACTCTGGAACCACCTACCTAACAATTCATCAACTTCACATAGTTCCCCCCTTTAGACGCCAACCTCTCCTGCAGCCTGTGCTCCCTTCCTGGAGCTTGGCAGCCCCCGATCAGCCTCTCTGGCCCGCAGCGAGCAGGAAATGGCCTATTGTTCTGAGATAATGTGAAATATAATGTTCCCCTGCACTCTTGGAAGCATTCTGCCCTGACAGCCTCATCGCTGTGGGCAACAGTAGGCGCCAAGTATATGAGCACCTGCCAAACAGAGACGTCCATCAGCGGTGCGGTGATGCTGGTTTACAGCGGAGAGAGGAGAGGGGAATCCCCTGAAGACTTGTGGGAAAACAAGCACCTCTCACCCAGCCGTTTCACGAAAACTCACCTCCGCCTACTCAATACAACCTGGGAGATTTTCTATCAGCTTTTGAAGCACATGTGAAAATACACCTCCGAGTACATCGGAGGCGATGGAGAAAGTGAGGGTGAAAGTAAAGCGCTGAAGGAGAGCTTCTTCATTGTTCCCGCTGGAAAGAACCGGAGTCAAACACTTACATCACCGAAGCGCCTGAGCTCGACAGATTCATTCCCTTAAAATCAGTTCATCAATCCACATGATAAAAGCTACAGTAGACAAGCCAACCAGAGTCACAGTTTGTGAATTTCACACCCTCGCAGACACATGTAAGAAATTAGACC
>JAJHUR010110139.1:847-22706 GCA_027495735.1 Lutjanus campechanus | reverse complement strand
GCAGCTTCCTCCCCCTCCTCCTTTCTATCGCTCTCTTTTCCTGCTCCTTTCTGAATCCATTTCTATATTACACACCCACTCATTCTGCGGCAGACAGACCAAACAACCAGCCAAAATGAAGTGGCACTGCATCATCACAAACACTGCTGTGTGTCTAAATGAGCTGGAGAGGAAGCAGGCAGCGTCTCTGCTTTGTTTCCTAATTATTTACTACAAGCGGAGCATAGGTGTGGACAGGAGGACAGGGGTAAGAGGAGGCGGGAGGGAGGGCAGCTAAAGGAGACAAGGAGAGATGAATGGGAGAATAGACGAAAAGCGACAATATATTGTATATGTGTATGATTCTGTGTGTGTGTGTGTGTGTGTGTGTGTGTGTGTGTGTGTAATGCCCTCTAACCAGAGAAAGCCTTGGCTCAGCCTGTCTGGCTTTGCAGCTTCTCCCAGCTCTAGAAATGCCTGGCTGCATAGCCAGATGACTCACACACCCAGCTCAGAACTCAAGCCAGGGCTTAACACACACACACACACACACATGCACGCACACACACACATGCACACATTCTTCCTCATGGCAAAGCGCTCACAAACATGCACGCAGATATAGGCCCAAATACATGTGCACAAAGACACACATCAGCACATACTTAGACCCAACCAGGTATGTGTGTGTGTATAATCTCATCTGCACTGAGTTAATCTGCACAGACTCTCACACAAACCTGGAAAGTTTGGTTTGTTTTACTTACATCATCACATATCTGCTCAAAAGTATTTCACAAGATTCTTTTATTTCTTCTGTGCTACATGTCTTACTAGAGATGTGAATCAGCTTCCATGAAACGTATTTAAAGTTTGCCTCCACCCAAAAATATGTTTTTATGTTTTCATATTTGTTCTTACAGTTGAATATTGAGCTTCACTGTACAGGAAGATGTATGTGCAGGGTTTAAAATTCATCTGCTGAAACTGGAAAGTTTTTATGCTGTATGTAAAACACACTTTAAACTCGACAGCTCACCAAAAAGCTTTTGTTTGTGTTTTCACTGTTCAGCAATCACCATCTCCTGTTTAGTTTAAATAAATCCCTATTCCACCGCATCAGATGTGAAAATATTCTGGCTCCCAACTGCCTCCCTGATGCCCCACCTCCCTGTCACTCCTCTTTGTTTCACACCTCTCCTGTCCAAACCTGCCATCTACATCACTCCTGGAAATTTGAGTCCTGGTCAAAGCCGCTGTAAATCACCTCGGTACAGTTTTTCCCGTTGTCAAGCTGGTCTCTGTCGCCCTCGGAGGCTGTTTGATCCCGATCCAGCTGTGTTCACTCAGAGGCTCCTGAGCCTGGTTCTATTGTCCACCATATAAACATAAATACTCCACCAGTGATCTGAGCTGCACAGCCAATTGACCTAACAACAGCTGGTAAGCTAGCTACATCCAAAGACAGTTACAGCAGAGAGAATAGTGAGAGGTGGTTACTGTGGTCATATGCTGCCTCGTATTTGTTTGGAGTTACCTTTGACAGTTTTACATGTTGCTCCTTTAAAGAGTAACCATAAGCTGGTGTAATTGCTGTTTAATCACAAATTACTGTTTGTGTATGTATGCTGTTCATTTCTGAGGACACGTAGAACCATTGCTCCAAATGGGATATGCGAGGCAGCCATGATGCATACCGGTGCGTATGCGAATGCATAGTTAAAAGCAAGTGTATCTCCAGTCTAATACTAAATCAGCTGTTTGAGTTAGTGACTTATATGCACAGACATGGCATGAATATGGTCCCAGTCTACAGTGTTCACTGTATTGATAGTTCTTTGCCTTCTTCCATTAAAAAAAAGAGTAAGGCTGCAATTTAGACCAAAAGGCACTTCAAAATAAAAGGCAACATTGTGTTCACTCTAATCTGGGCAAAAGTTAAGAAATATTTAGGCAAAAATGAACGCTTGGAGATGTGGAGAGTTTGGAGTTGCAAAAAGATCAAGACTGTGCAAACAAGAGTAGTAGCAGAAGTAGTTTGGGGCAAATCTACATCCTCCTGACTCAGATACACCAACTTCCTGTTTATTTTTATGTCAACATGGTGTGTTGATGGTAAAATGGGTTTTTAAGTTTCTCTTCATGTTGTATCTTAGTCTCATACATTTGCTTTTGCTTTGCCTGCCTCCTGCAGTTATTTATTCACACACTGACACACATGTATACAAGCCTGCTTACAAAAACACAGTTTCCCTGGTGGAGAAAGAGAGTTTGTTTGCCTGTTTGTGGAAGTTTTTGTGCTGCTCAGTGCTCAGAATATAAAGTGCTTTAATCATATGCATCCCTGCTCACCACTTCAATGTAAACACAGAAAGAGAGAGACACACAACAAACGATTTTCTGTGTTTTAGAGTGTTTATTCATCTTTGTTTGTATCCTGCCCAGAATAATATCATTTAAAAAAATCATTTTAAAAGGCCATTATTAAAACTATATTGCTGACCGATAAAAAACATAATTCTTGGTTGTTTTCTAATAGGTCTTTTTATTTGTTTGTTAGAAAGTTTTCATTCTTGTTTTTATTAGAAGGTTTATTGCCTTGTTTGTGAGTTTGTGTGTGCATGTTGTCAACAGACATTTGTCTGACCTGAGTAGGCTGTAAAAGCTTTGGACTGTTTTAATTTGGATGACAATACTCTCCTCTCAGAAACAACAGATGTCATATTTGCAACCATCCAAATTTACAAATAGTTAAATGACTGGACAGCAAAGATGGAGACTGTATTAACAGAACTTGGCTCATCTCTTTTTTTGACGTTGATTTCCTGTTGGCTGCCAAGATACAGAGTTAAACAGTTTCCAACTATAGTCTCCGAACTTCTGTCTTACATTCTTCTATCCCTTTGTTTATCTCTCCTTGCCTCTCCCTCTCTCTCTCTGTGTCACTCACCATCTCTCTTTCTGTTTGAATGTATTTGCAGTAAACAATAATTTTCGCTGTGTAAATACTGTTTTCTTTGGCAAGGCAAAAGAGGTACAATAGTTTGTGTGAATGTTGGATGTGTCAATATGTCTTAGAGTTATCTTGGAAAGTGGTCTAAATTTATACATGTGTGCTTTAACAAGACTACGGGCCCTATCTTACGCTGATCTAAAGTGCAAGTGGACAGTGCAAGGCGCAATGGAATTACTTCATTCAAGGTCTGTCCAAACCCACGTTTGCCAGCTTGTGCCAGAGGCGCAGGGGTTTCCTTTCCTGTCCTGTCCCACCCTTTGCGCCAGCAGCGCACAGCAGGATACACATACCAGCTGTGCCCAAGTGCCCTGACTAATTCACAGGTGAATTTAGGCAAAGCATAGAATAAACCAATCAGAAAGTCAGCTCTCATCACCTTTAAGAGGCAGGTGTGCCAGGAGCACAAGCAGTGGCAGCATGACAGTGGATTTACTAGGAGGAAACAAAGGGAAAAGATTCTCAAGCGAGGAGACAGATCTCCTGCTTCAAGAAGCGAAAGTGCGAGAGCGCACAATATATCGAGATGGCAGGGCCTCTCCAAAGCTGGTTTCATGTGTAAATAGTTTATTTTACATGATCGCCTGCAAAAAGTAATGCAATACATGAACCACGAATGTCATGCAGATATGTAACTGGTTATGTTTTACAGTAAATCACCTTGAAATTATGTCTGAGCTAGAATGAGGTGCAGCTTCAACCATCCAGCATCAGGCTCCGATAGAAGCACACATACCATACACTCCATGGATCGGACTGGTTGCGTGGTTAGATATAACGATATAAGTTCATAACTGTTCAATCCTTGTTCTTCTGGATCCCAATAAACTGGCAGACACAAACACTACAGCTGTCATGTGATCTGTTAAAGACGATCTGACAGCTGTGATCTCATCCCGTGCCCACTTTTCAGGTCTGTTGAGATTTATTGGGATTTATTAATTATAATAATAATTCCTTATTCCAATTAGTGAGAATAATTTTACACACATGCATGTTGTTTAACATTAATGAAAAATGTTTTCTGATTGTGGCGTGTGTGTGCATGCCTCAGCCAAGTGTGAGACACACACACAGGCATGATTTTAACTTCAATATTTACACTTTATTTCTGATAGAAAACATGTTCAAAGGACACTTTACTAATCCACACTCCTGTGTGGGGAAAAGACTGAACATAAATGAAAGTGTTTTGTGATTGTGGTGACATATGTTTGTGCCTTGGCCAAAGGCGCCACTTGCTTTCTTTTACAGACAGACCGACTGTGTCACAGACTTTGCGCTTCAACCAGGTTTTAGCTGATCTAAGGCGCAAATGGTTTTTACTGTAATGTAATGTTTACTGTAATGTAATGAGCACAAGATAGCAAATGCACTGGGCCACGCCTTCATTTTTTATTAATTTTTAGACCTCCAGCCCATGACACACAGACCATGCACAAGTTCATTTGCTATCTTGCATATGTGGCAAAAATTGCAACTGCACTGGTGTAAAATAGTGAATCCGCCTGCGCCAGCAGTGCATTGGCTTTGCACCGGGTGTAAGATAGGGCCCTAAGAGTTTACAGCAATGCCAGCAGCTCTGTGAAGCTGTGTTTGGTAAATACTAACATGTTCACACTGATAATTCAGTTCAGCGAGTTATAACATTTGCTAATTAGACTAAACACAAAGTACAGTTAAAGCTCTAATCGGACAGGGCTAGTATTACTTGGGGACCTCGGGTAAGTTGTAATAATTGCAGAGGTTGTCTTTGATGTTAATCCAAGCAAATCAGCCATGTCCATAATTTGTAGTGTAAAAATTGCACAACAAATTACTTGCAATGTTTTGAGCACAGAGGTCCTGTGATCTGCATCTCTCTTGATCTGTTTTCTGTTGTCAAACAACTGAACAACTATGACATTTAATTGTGACCCCTGATATGCTGAACAGATCGGCTGTACTGATGTTTAAAATGAGTGATGATGACAGAGAAAGTTAGCTGCATATATGTATTTATGCTTGTAACACCTACAGAGAGTGGGCAAAACAACTCTAAACTATATTATTAATGTGGCTGTTGAAGAACAGATACTCCTCTTCTGAAACTTTGATGTTACAGAGAGCCTTGACACATCCAAGAGAAAGTGTCGATTTGAGTAAAATACAGACTTTTCTCACCCGAATGGGATTAAAGTTAGAAAAAGTTTTTAGAGCTATATGAAAAGTCAGGGATCACAAAATTATTATACTAAAATTTGAAGGAAATATGAATGACAGCCCCAAATTTCATGGTAATTCATTCTATAGTTATTGAGACATTTTTCTCAATACCTCAAATGTGAGACTCATGGCGGTGAAAGAGAAAAAGTCAATGGAAACTTATTCTCTCTTAACTTAACTCTAAACTTATTAGAGTTCATTGTCTGGGAAACATGAATGTGATGAAATATCTTAACATTACAGGAAGACAGTGGAGGAATGCAAGACCAGGTGTAATCCGGCACCAACTGCTAGTTCTAGTTAATAACCTGGCAGCTGCATTTTGTACCAGTTGTAAATGATTTAGAGCAGCTTGACTGAAGCACATGTAAAGGGAATTACAATAAGCTAGCCGGAAGAAAATCAAAGTGTGAATTGAGATTCACAGAAGACAATGCAATATGCAATATTTTGCAATATTTCTTGGAAGAAAACAGGACTGAACAAGGTTAGTGACATGGTGGTCAAAAGTCATTGGCTCACTTGACTCACTGGTCAAAGATGATACCAAAATTCTTAGTGGTAGGCAAGATTTGATATTTGAGTGAAATGGACCAATAAACTGATCAGCTGCAGTGGTAAAGCTGTGTAGTCAAATTAAAAGAATATCTGTGTTGTCAGGGTTTTGGTGGAGTAAATAAAGAGACTTTCAATCTTTGGTGGCGGCGAAGCAATCATGGAGAGAGGACAGTTGATCATCAGGCTTGTTATTGAGTTTGATAGAAATATAGATCAGTGCATCATCTGCATAGCAGTGATATGGCATCAACAGGGCTGTGTCGCTAGCATGACTAAAAAGTAGGAATGTTCCTGCTGACTATTTTCACTGTTGATTGCACTCAAATTTTAATTTAGATTAGTTAACTAGTCTAAATTAAAGTAGAAAGAAAACACTCAGAAAACAGGTAAAATTGAGCACGATTCATTGATAGTATGAAGCCTTGTCCCCCAAAAAAGCACGCATTAAAAGCCATTTGAAGCTGTTAATTACATTCTTCAATAACCAAATTGTATTGCATAACTGCTTAGAGGCAACAGTTAACTGGTATTTGACATGAATAAAATACTGATAAATAGTTTAACAGATGTATTTCTGGTGCCGACTAGCGAAGGTGGCAAGGTTTAATCGTATAGTTGACTAAATCCCTATGAAGACACTAAGGAGGAACATATCTACATAAAATAGTCATGAAATGTACAGATTATTTTATCTATGTGTGTTCTCTAATGGAGTATATGTGTTTTTGTTTCTTTCTGGCAGAATGCGGGAACGGGGTCCTTGCATTTGTGGAGTAGGTGTGTGGAGTCTTCTGCTGTCCCTCTGCTTGGCCTCGCTGACACATGCACACAGAAGCCACACAGGTACGTAGATCTATGCGTTTATGTCCATTCGTGTGTGTGTGTGTGTGTGTGTGTGTGTGTGCGTGTGTGCAGTACATATTCCTGTCACTTGGTCAGTGTCTGTGTGCAGCATTTATGGTATTGGATCTATTGTGGATTACCACTGCAGGCAGCCTTTGCAGCCAATTTCTTTCCACATGTTGTAAAGTTGGAGTGAATAGGCCGTGTGCTACCCGAGGGAATGCAGTGGTCGGATCCACGATGAAATACGAGACCACAGAGGCTGGTTGCCAAGAAGAACACACAAAAAGTTCTTTAATAAAAGGAAGGGGAACATGAGTAATCCAACAAGAAAGGTCTTCTCAGTTCAGGGGCTTTCACGTCTTTGCAGTCCCATCAGAGTGGGGCGACTCTCCAAAATGCCTGTAGGTTACAGCACAGACAGCGAGCAGTGAGCCTTATGGATTAGAAATCCCTGGATGCGTGATACCCCTCCCATGTGCACCAAGTGGCTGAGTCACTAGCATGATTGAGCCCCGAGGCCTCTTACTTCTTTCCAGTTCATTTCTCATGTGAAGGTTAGGTATCTTCGTCTCTGCGGTTCACAATGATCAGCTGTGTGTGACATGGAAAATTACCTACCTCTAGGAGAAAAAGCTTTAATAGAGAGCATATCGTAGCTGCTACTGCACCTGTATATGAATGAGAGCTCTTGATATGCCTCAGGTCATGCTGTTCATTTACACTCATGGAGTGGAAATATGAATATGAACAGCTCTGTCTATCTTTGTGAAGCTTTCAGTGTTAAGATTTTGTTGAAAAGGTGTCAGAGAGGTGAAACTCGATTATCGATTATTTTAATTGGCTGTAGTAGCTACATCCGATGTTATCCAGTTCAACAAACAGAATAAATGCTAACTTACAGTCTTACAGTACAGTGTAATTCAAGTCTAATTCAAGTCAATACAACGGCTCTGCCATAAGGGCTAGAGCTGATACCCTCTGGTTGGTTGGTTGGTTGGTTGATATTCTCTTGTTCAACCAAATGTTCATTGGTCAGCAGAAGTGGCAAAAGTACATATATTCTTTACTTAAGTAGAAATACAGATAGAATAGATAGAGAACGACTCAGCAAACTTAGAAGTATTGTTTAAACTTTTTGTCAAGTAAAGATGAAAAAATACAGGCTTTGAAATTACATTATTTTCATCTTGTGTCTTTTACATAGCATTTGTCTTGTTACATCTCTCATGTGTGAGATGCACTGATGGATGTTATTGTTGCATTGGGAGGGACATGCAGACCTGATGTATTTTATTTTTAAGTGAGAGGCTATTTACTGAACATTTACTTATTTCCAAATGAATTGACACCGTGTCAAAGTACCAGCACAAGTCGCTACATTGGCCCCCAGTGTCAGAGGACAGAACAGCTGAGTAGATTAAAAGTTTATTTTTGATGACAATGTGTGGGGATTTTACTTTGTTGGACTGCTTTCCCTACAAGGGTCGGTAACTGTTCATATGATGGATTGATACCAACTGTCCGTGACCTGACTTCAAACTCGAAAGCTGTCAGTTTTGTCATGTTTTATGTTGTTTTGATGTTTATTTTGTAAGTTATCCTGTTGAATTTGGTGTTAGCATGTTTCGCGGCTAATGTGACTATTGCCACAATATATATATGTATATATGTATATATATACATATATATATATACAATATATATATATATATATATATATATATATATATATATATATATATATATATATATATATATATATATATATATATATATATATATATATATGTATATATATATATATATATATACATAAATGTAGATAAGGAGTTTGAATTGGATGTGTGATGGGACAGAAAGCCAGTGGAGGTGTGATTACAGTAATCTAAAATAATCATGATAATGTCGTGAATGAAATCAATGTCTATTAATTATGAAAAACAAAACCCAAGTGTTGACTACATAAACCCCAAATGGCACCAGAAGCCATATGATCCTCCAAGTATGAACAAACGTCAGGTGATTGGTGGGGAGTCCATTTGTCTGCAGATTGCTCAGCGATGCACTCTCATTCAGCTGTACAGTACACACCCACTGAGCTGGAGGATGAGTCAGAGGAAAACAGCCCGTTGAGCCAGAATATTTTCACATCTAACTCTAAATCTAAGGATTTACTTTGACCAGTCCAGACCTGGTGATTTTGGTGAGCTCTATTTAGTTTTTCTGGTGAGTTTGAATGACGTGTGTATTACACTGAGTTAAATTCAAATTCTATGTGTCTCAGTTTGATAAAAGAAAGAAAATTCAGAAGAATTCAGAAGGTGTATGGTTGATAATATTTCCTTTCTCACAGCCTTTAGTTTAATTATTGGATATAGCAAAGGTACAAAGCATATGTAACAAAGCTAATTCGCCACTCACATACATCTGAGAATTAGGAAGATGTGAGGAGGTTTGAGGGGTGGCGGGCATGCACACACACACCTGCATAAAAAATCAGCAGTTAACTTGCTGATGGTGGGTGGCTAAAAATTTCAACAAATCTCCCAACCCTAGTATGAACTTGCGTGGTGCTTGAGGGGTTTGCAAGATGTCACTCTGCATGTTTGAAAGGTTGATGCTGGGTGCCAGTGTTGCAGACATGATCATGAAGACAGCACGTTTTATTTCAAGACTGCTCCTCCAGACTTGTGGAGCAAAAAAGACGACCAAATGAGGGGTGTGACTAACACATTAACAAATATATCTGACTAAAATAAGTAATTAACAATGACAAATTCACCTCAGGACAAAACCAAGAAGTGAGTGATAGTGGATTTTGTCTTTTAGTTTGACTACATACAGTATGATGGGAAGTTATGGCTTGAAAATGTTAAGTTCTGCCTTTGGCTTTCATGTCATGATAAAGTGGCGCACACCAGCTGCCCTTCATCTGAACTGGTTGTCTTTGTTTGTCATTGCTGTTGCTGCATGTTTCATCTCCACTGATGCCTCAGTATATTGTGTGTCTAAACATCTGCCCTGTGTGGATGTTCAGTTAGTAGATAACTGAAAAGGAAAATGATTGATGAGTCTGAGTCTCTTTTAAAAGAAATGCAGAATCTTCGCCAGTACACTTGTCCTTTGGCCTTCTGTGTAGTAATAGAAGATTTCTCATAATTTCATCACTTCTTGGAAACTACAAGGTCCTTTGCATGAGTGTAAGTGTGTGTAAAGTACAGTATGTGTGTGTTCTTCCTGGAATGTGAGTACCTGTAACCATGGCTTTGTGCATGATTGTGTGTGTTGTGTCTGTTTGCGTATAAGATTGACTCTTCTCTGGCTGCCAGCCACTCTTGACAAGGCAAGGGCAAACATTTTCATAAATGGAAGGATGGTGAAAAGATGCAGAGAAAATACGGAGATGCTCTCTTATTGTGGAGCATCGCTGGGTTTTCAGTGAAGTGCTGAGGTCTGCGAGAGGCAACAGCAACACTAAAAACACCAGGTGAGAGAGATGAATAGCAAGTCACCAGATAAGATAAAAGTTTAGTAGCTGTGGCCTTGTGTCGCTGAAGATTCTGTCATGGTTATTTTATCAGACAAGCCTCTGAAATAGTGGCAGTAATGGTTGTTTTGGTATTTTAGTGTGGCACAGCTGTACAGTCGGAATGAGTGTGTGTGTGTGTGTGTGTGTGTGTGTGTGTGTGTGGTATGTGTACAGTCTGTGTGCTCCTGTTAATGGGTGATTGATTGTGGAGTAAGTTGTAATCAGGGAGTTACAGCATTATCCAGTTGCAGGTTGTCTGACGGTAGAAAAACAGACGAGTAATCAGATAATTACTGAATACAATCCCTCAGGTCACTTCAAGGTTGACGCTCTCACACGTACAGTATACACACACACGCACACACACACGCGCGCGCACACACACAAGCACACACTCTGTCTCTTTCTCCCACAAACACACATTTTACACACACAAGCACACACACATATGCTGACATGTAAAGAAAATTTGATAATGGTAATATTGGTGAGCTGAGAGAGTGACTAAAGTCATCATGGTTGCTGCCATTACATCCTCCTCTCCTGCTTTCCTTTATATGTAAGTTATAGCAAAGATAGTAAGCATGAGTGTTCAGGCTGGCAGATAAATCTAATTAATTAATCAATTAATCAACTGATTCTAGTTTTTGTTTTTGCACGATATAATATAATGTCTTCATCTTGAAACCGAGCTATTACAATTTTCATGCAGGGGAGAAAAAAAATATTTTCATAGACTTTGTTTCCTGCATTCTGGTGATTTTTAAAGAATGAAAATAAAATCATAAGTACACATTTTTTTCAAACAAATGTCAGCAGATGACCTATAACTGACACTTATTATCTGAAAAACACAATGAGACTACAGCATTTAGTTTTACCTCATCCAATTTGAAATTTTATTACAATAACAAAAAATAATATTTTATATTAATTATATTCTTTATATACTTTTTCTAAGGGTTTTATCTAGGGTTTGTTAGTATCTGAAAAAAGTGCCATCGTCTTTGAAACTTTCCATAATAAATGGAGGTATGAAATTTGCTTGAGTATTTATTTCTCTTAATACTCTCCATTTTTCTCTCAGCCTCTCACTGACTGAGGAGGACGAGGTGCGAGCACACATGTATTAAAGAGAACTGGATACGGCGGGTGCGAGCAGCTCTCTTCTGTGTCACGTGCATGCCAGGAAACGACAGTTGGTGTAGCTGTACGCTGCCAGAAACAGGTTGAGATAATGAAAAAAAAAAGGTGTGGAAATTTGTCATAAATCGGGAGACAAAGTGACTAGGAGAAGGCAATGAAAAGTCTCTCGGTAAATGGTTAGGGTAGTGAATTTAACCATCGAATCAACAACAGGAATAGACTGAAAATAAAGACACTGATCTGAGCTCAGCCTGTGTTTGTTGACCAGACGTTATCTCTTGTTACAAGACGTGAAGCCGTGGAAGTTGACTAAACAGTGTGCGGATTCATCTTTTATCTAACACTATCAGCCTGATGTCTTGTGAGGACTTTTATCTGTCCACATACTAATTTTATGTGTGCTGAAACTGATAAATGCCATGCTAATCTTAGTTAAATCAGCTGCCACTGACAGTCCATAGCTGCTTTGAAAATCTGTATGTTTTTTTTATCTTGCAGTTGATGCAGTTCTTTTTATTTTTCTTGCTCAGCTATCTTGCACATGAAGCCCTAAAAATATGGTGCTTTCAATTAGCGCTGCAAGTAATTTTGTCATTCTCAAGTCTCTTTGGGCTCTGGGAAATTGTAAGCCCCATTCTTCATTTTTAAATTTTTTAAAAATATTGATAATGAAAATAACTGTTGGTTGCACTTTCAGCCCTAGTTTCCATTATGTTTTAGGTTTGCCACATTCTTCAAGGTAACACATTTATTATCTACCAACATGAACTGTCCCCAAGCTTGAAAAAAAAAGATATTTTATATTTTTTCCACCCAGCCTTAATGTGTATGTATGTGTGCTCTTGCCACCAGCTCAGGAGGCATGTGCTGACAAGACAGCTGTGGTGACCTCAGGAGGGAAGTCGAAGGGGCTGAAAAGTAGCAAAAGATGTCCCAGTGTGTGTGCTGGTGTGTGTATGTGTGTGTCTGAATATGCGTGTGTGCCTGCATAGCTTCTGCTCACCTTTTATTCTCCAGATTTTTATCTCTCAGGACAGAACAGAAAAAGATGCCTCTCCTTTGCCATTCGTGCCTCTCCATCTGTTCAGCCATCCATCCTGCTGTCTTTTCCTCTTATTCGCATGCTTTATTATACACATCACAACAGAACTGAGTAAAAGTTACAGGCTTTATACCCAGACCACAGAGCTCTAACACTCTTAGTGGACTACAGATCTCTTGCAATGAAGAGATCTTGTTTGTAGACAAGTCTAGGCCTTGGTTCAATGTCTCAGTGACTTTGCCAATAGTCTTCGAGAAATAGCTTGGCTTGGATTTTGAAGTAAAGTGGAACGGTGATTATGCTGATCACTTCACCACACACTGTCGAGTCATTGATTCTCAGTCTATAGGCTGCAATCTCCATATATCGCCACTGATTAGAGGCAGCTAAGAATTTAACTTACTCTGAAAGGCTTTCTGACTGCCAGGAAGGGGAAACAGAGACGTAAGGACAAAGACGTATGGGGATGCTAAGATGCATGTGCTAAACCACTCTCACACAAGCTCAGAGGGACATGTGCATTCAGTCAGGCACACCGACAGGCCTGCAGTAAATGCACATGGAAAGACACACACAGACACATGCAGACACACACACACCTACATGCATGCACACTCAAAGAGTCTCTATAATGTGATGTGCAGAGACAGGCTGTCTGCCCTCCTTAGAGGCTGCTCCACACTAAAGCTGCATCCCATGCCTGGTCTACAACATGGCTCCATATGGCTTGTGAAAAATTCAAGCTGAAAATTATAAATGTGAAATTTTTCATGCTGACAAACACCCCAGCATTCACAGCCATGTTAGATACACTGGTCAAGAGGCAAAGTTTTTGCATGTGAGAAGGAGAAGGAAAGAGAAGCTCAATGAATGAAATCAACTTATTATTAGGAGTGGCTCAGTCAGTCCCTTGCAATACGTTATGGATGAATTAACCCAGCATCTTTAGAAACTCTGTTTGTATTGCAACTCACAATTTACATGGAATGTAATGTTCAGTATTAATGCAGGAAGAAGCGCATCCTTTACTCAGCCAGACAAAAAGTAAGGGTGTAGAAATCAGGGGGTGGATAAGTTTGTAGCACGTCTGACTTTCATTCAGGAGGCTGCAGTTAATTTATGTTAATCTTTTTATTAACAGCAACTGAATACTGTTTCACAATATTGAAGAAAGTGGCAATTGTAAATTAAAAGTTGAAGATTCGAATCATCAGTCAGAGACTGAGTTGATTTCAGCTTTTTTGTAGCTGCATCATTGCGAACAGAGCAATGCAACAGCATGGCTGTAAACTTGATAAACTGAAGTCTAGAAATCACTACAAATCGCAAAACTAACTCTGATGGAAGCAGAGAAGAGAGATAGAAATGGAGCTGACAGCACATCACTTGTGCTGTGTGGAAATCTGAAGTTTTCACATCTCAGATGAAGAAGAAAGGCATTGAAATAAGAGTATTACTGGTAGAATATACTCATGTAGGCTGAAAAAAGGAAGGAATTGTCAAATCTTCACATTGAACAGCCAAATGAAATTCCACTGACAAAATTCTGAGTCAGGCACAGCTCTAGTATAGTTGTTAAAACTGTGGCATTGGATGTAAGAAAAAAACCCAAAACATTGACCGTAAGCCGGGGGTTTGTAGAATGTCGATGTTCTTGTCCGATGATAGGGATGGGGGAAAAAGTAGCTCCATTATTGTGATATGCTCTTTCATGGTCCTGAGGAGGAGATGTTCCATCTTTTATTGCAGACATTTTGAACTAATCAGCTTTTTGGAAGTTCACCTTTTTGCCAGTTCATGACTGTGACATTTAAATGATGACACATAACTGCAGATTCCTGTGTGCATGTGGAAAAGACTGTGCATGTTGGTGCTACACACTGTTTCATCTCAAATGTATATAATAAACTCTGTGAAGCTTCATAAGGCAGTGAATGGATGGCATATTACTGAATCTTTATTTAAAAACAATATTAATTTACTAAAATTTAGAATTTTCAGCCTTGTAACAATACATCAGTGATGGCTACACCCCCAATAAAGCAGTTCATAATAAACAAATAAAGCAGAAATCACCTTCATTGAGAGCTTAGAGAAATTAATATTTATTTCACTGTGTATTTAAGACGTGTTGTAGCAGTTACCTACCTACCTGCAGTGGCACCCTTGGCCCATCCTAAAGGAACCCCAAGGCAAAATTCTTTTAACAATTTCATTGATCATTTAAGTAAGCACTTTTAATAGCTTTCCACCATATTAAAAACAAAGCGACATTTAGCCTACATTAACTACATTTCATGTAACATTTTCATCAAAACCCTGTAACATATACAAACCATGGCACCCCTTCCACTGTGCAGTGGTGAAAAGTAACATTAAGACAAGTACTGTACTTAAAGATGGAGACAGTAGGATTTGTCCACGCTGTTCATAAATGCACAGGAAAGATATCAGGATGTCTAATACCCATGTTTCGGGTTGGTAAAGCGTCCCAAGCGCTGCAAAATAATGAGAAAAATAAGGAACTCCAGGCAGAGGACCATGTCTTTGCAGTGACAGTACCACACACTTGTAGTGGGTGATAAGTGATGATTAAATTGGATTATATTTAAATGAGTCTGTACATTGTTTTTTTTTGTTTTGTTTTTTTTAAGGAAAATGTTGCGTATTATACATTAAAGTACAATTTTGAGTTACTTGTTTTTTACTTCAGGATTTCTATTTTGTGCTACTTTGTACTTTTACATCTCACTTCCCTCTATTCATTTTCATTATACTGGTTACTTTGTAGATTACAATTTTACATTCAGGACACGTAAGATAAACTTATAAAATACAATGTATTGTTAACCATTACAGCAGTAGTCCCTAACCTGTGAGCCATTAAACAAACAGCCTTGTGAAACAGTTACACTAAAGAGACAATTACCCTCAACATCTCTCATAATGTTTCATTTAAATACCTGTTTGAGGCCAAAAGTTATTTCACAAAAAGACAAAGATGAGATAAAAGTTCCAAAAACCTGATTTGCATAACGGATCTTGCTGCATAAACATTGATGCATCAGTATTAAAAGTCTAATAATGTCACATATATTAAGTGAATCAGTTACAGGGGACATTTTTCTATAAAACAAGTAGGTTTACTTTTGATACTTAAGAGGAATTCTGCTAATGATACTTTTTGAACTTTGACTTAAGTCGTATTTTGAATGCAGGATTAATCTGTTTTGCATTGTTTCATTGCTGTGTTGGTACTTTTACTTACAGTAAGTGAAGGATCTGAATACTTATTTCACCACTGCTGATGCAGTTTAAAGAAATTAAAGACATTTTGGAAGCACTGATGTATTTTACCCTAAAATACTAAATTTTTACACTACATTTTCAGGTAGTTTTAACACCTTTTTTGGTCCAAGCAGGTTATGGCATGTTTGAAAATCACCATTTTCTTCATAGCAAAATGTTTTCCGTTATCCAATTACAATTACATTACATTTTGTCACACTGGTTTCCACTGAAGATGTGACGATCTTTGTCCCGTTGCGTTGCAGCAACCAGGATACCTGTTAATTATGATCTGTCCATTTGTTCATCATTATGGGTGTTATATAGCCTCTGGCTCCCTCTCTTCTTTTCTCCCTCACTCCACTTCAATTGGTGTTGACAAATTCCAAGGTACTAAATTTGCATATACTAACCTTCGCCAATCAGTGTGTCCTTGGTAACGCATGTGTTGTTTTAACCATGATGTATTCACTTATTAAGGTGCCAGGAGTGTTTTTGATAACTGGCTGCAGGCACTCTGGCCTTTTGTAGTCTATCACAGGATAATCTTCTGCATTTATTCCTACTCAGACATGATTCCATCGCATATTCAAGAGACCTGGGAACGAGAAATACATTTTCAAATGTATGTCAAGCAGGCTGCCTGTTTGCTGAAATATTGAAGAGGAGGGTCACAAAGCAGCTAGGATTGTCTACCAGGGAAAAGTGGTGGAAGAAGTACTTAGATCTTTTACTTACTACCGCAGTGCAGAAATACTCCTGCATTAAAAATGCAAAGTATTAGGATCAAACTATATTTAAAGTACCAATAGTAAAAGTACTCATTATTTAGTCATGTATGAATGTGTCAGCATCACTAATGTTGCAGCTGCTGAAGGTGGGTCTTCTTTAAATTTAATTTTAATTTACATAGCGTAATCCACAATAATACATTATAATTTGTTAGATTATTATATTTTGTGTTAATAATCTGAATTTGTAAAGTAACAATAAAGCTGTCAAAATAAATACTGTGGAGTAAAAAGTACAATCTTGGCTTCCAAAACTTAGTGGAATAGCAGTATAAAGTAGCATTGAAATACTCAAGTCAAGTACAGTTACCTCAAAATTGCACTTAAGTACAGTACATGAGTAAATGTACTTAGTTACATCCCACCACTGCCAAGGGGAAGTGTGTTTATAGCTGTTATTTTTCAGCAAGTGCAGAAAATAAATATCTATGAAAGTAGAGAGGTGATGCCAGACAGCAAGATGCTCTCTGCTGGGAGGCAGAGTGATTCATGGCCTCTGCCTGAAGAACCAGGTCGACAGATAAACAAAAGCGGACTGTGAGGGTGTGATTGGGTTACTAAGGACCAGCCATGTGCTGTGAATATATCAAACTATGTAAATGTGTCTTTTGTGTTCTGTGCTTTGTGTTCCATTTATGTGTGTTTCACTGTTACAGGGCAGTGATTCTACTGTAGATGATATTGTTTATCCTACATCTCAAGTCCAAAAACCTAAGAATGTTTTATGATTTAATGGAAATGGGAAAATTTTTAGTGTTAAGGAATCCATGATCAAGACACATTTTTTCATTGATTCCATAAAAGATTATGTTGAACAGCAACAGCAAGTTTAGCAGATACAATCTTTATCGGGCTTACTATCCAAAAGACGGTGCTTAGTCAGTCTAACGAATTGCTCATCTTGCGCATATGCCAAAAAAGGTATGTGGCCCACTGAATATGCGCAATATTGATTCGAACGCCAGGTCCTGCTATAGACTTTACGTTGCGATGATGCTGCAGATTTTTAAATTGTTTTTCTCGGCTTGAGTAAAGTTTACCAACACCTCCATGGATCAAAAATGCATAATAGAGAGGTCATAATTTATCTTGTTTGCAGTTCGAGATGTCCTGTCAATAGTTGTACAGACATCTGTACTGTGGTCTGTTGGGAAAATGCTTTTGGGCTGCATGCAGGGGTAATGTAGCAGAACACTGTTGTGTACAACAGCGCACTGCATGGCAGTGTTTATATATACGTCGCTGCTAACTGGGGGACACCTCTGACACACCAAACAACCAAGACAAATCGTACCTGACGACACATTACACACTGTTGTGCACCATTTTGAGGCAACATGTCGTTCAGTCCGTTCAAACTGTGCACACTGTTTCCAGAGTGAACATGCCCCGGGTCTTAAATGATACATCCGTGGTGCTATCGCTGCATCCTGTGCTTAGTACCACCCCAAGAAGATTGTGATTGGTGTAAAGAAGTACAAACAAACTAGCGTTTATCAGAATGATAATGGGTTTAGCAGGACCTTTCTCCAACTGACTATGGGAGATGTGTTGGATAAAAAGGCAAGTTATTGAAGTTATTACAATTCATCCTGGGGGGGAACATGCCTCTCTGTGCCAGACTTCACTTCAATCCATTTATTAGTGTAGAGACATTTCACTAAAAAGTGAAAATGCCAAACTTCTGGAAAAGAGGAAAAGTCAAGGAGTCACTTAAGTTGAGATATTTCAGTCTGAACCAAAGCGGCGGACAAACCATGAGACCGTCAGATGGACAGACTGACATAGCCATCCCTCGAGTAATGCCACTAGCATGGCTAAAAGTGTATTGTTGAAACGCTCCTGTGGAAAAATATGAAACATACTGTGATCCATGATAACCTAAAGACGTACTTGTGCACTGATGTATGAAAGTCCTGAGAGACAGGTATTTCTGTAAAGCTACCAACAGGTCAAGCAATACAGAGAAAAATCCCACTCAGAAACCCGCCACTACAACACTTTATTGACAAACTCAACTACAGAGAACCTGAGACAGATCCTGAGGAAGATGCAGAGGAAGGGATTCATGCTTTGCACCCACACAGAGAGTTTAACCCTCAGAGTTAACAATAAAAGCATTTACAGTATGTGTCTGGGAGCTATGGTCACTGTCTGACTGTGTGTTTGCACTAATTGGTGTAAATGGGAAGTTTCCTCTGGCTGCACGGTGAGATTACCTCATTGGGGCCCTCTTATTGCATTCATTAGAGCTAATCGTTACCTGTTAGCTCACTGGCCAACCCCGCATAGACCCAGCCTGGTACATCTGTACGGTTTCTTAAGCAAAACTAAAGCCTCTATTGACTCTCTGCCTTTGGTTAAGCCACTATGTGGAACTAGGATGGTAACAGCAGTACTGTGTATTAACATTTTGGCAAGAGAACTACAGGGAGACACGTTTAAAACAGTAATGACTAATTAGCCTTGATTGCAGTTTTTATAAGTCATAAAGTAATTCGCTTTCCATTAAATCCTTGTATCTTTTGGTCTTTGAATTTCTAAGTCTCCCTTCGTTGTTTTGCTCCCTCTCCATTCCTCTCTTTTGCCCTCTGTTTCATATTCTCTCTTTCCTCCTCTTCCCAACTTTTACTTTATTTCACAGCTATTAAACCAGGAAATTTCAATCAGGTAGCACAGCGTGAATTTCTGCAGGGGCAGGAGAGAAAGAGTGAACTTTTATTTAATGCAGCCGCTCTTTCTTTTCTCCTCTCCACCTCCATCTCGTCTCTCTTTTCTTCCGCAGCTGAACTCAACCTTGGCTCTTTATAGTTTATGATTCAATTTCCAATTTGTCCTCCAGAAGTATTTGCCTGGTGGGTGGCGCAGTGGTTTTGTTCTTATGTGTTTGTACAATACTCGCCTTTGGTATTCATGGAAACACAGTCTTACGGATACATGCATTTGAATTTACAATTCTGTGTCTGCAAATCTGTTGGCTTTATTTTACATGAAAGTCACATTGAGATGGGAATCGCTCTTTCAAGTAAGCTCTTCGCAAGCGAGGAGAGATGCTCTGAAATATGTATAACCAATACATACCATTTCCTTTTATTAGAGTCAAAGATGACCAGAGGAGCTTACTTTGGGACTTGAAGGTTGTTGGTTAATCGTGCCCCTCAGGCACAAAACTATACATTGATGCCCCAGTGTCATAGTGTCCTCCAAGTGTCTACCAAGTACATTCCTCACTGCAGGGTACAAATTACAGTGGGGTTTATTCCCCTCAGAGGAGAATATAAGTAATTCTATTAGTAACTAGATGAGTGCACTCAGTAGAGTACAGATCACCTCCAGGCAACAGATGGTGAAGCACCTACTGCAATGCCACCACAACTGCCAGATGTAATCAGCAGAGATTTGTAGAGTTCTGCCAACATTAACATGACCCCCACATATATTGATCCCAGCAGAAACAAGATTTCAAACTGAAGCAGTTGTTGATCACTTGCAGCCTCTCGCAGCCTTTTAAGAAGAGTGAGAAGTCAGCTGTCAACGGTCGTATAAGACAGAGCAGTCAAAATAACTGAATTACTGCCTTGCAGTTGTTTGTCTCCACCAGCCAGTCCAGTTACAGTTTACATCATGTCTGTCCAGATTCAAATAATGTAGTGAAGACTCTAAAATAATTTGATATGGAACTTGCCACTATATTGGAGCAGGTTTGCTGATTTTAAATTCAAGATGAAATCATGGCTAAAATCAACCCAATCATGTGCCAACCACACATAAACTCAAACACTTTGTTGTATCTTAATGTTGGTAAGTTGGTCTGTTATTGTAAATGCTGAAGCTGTTGTAATAAAGGTAACTCTGGTACAGCTATAATAAACAAATAAATAAACAAATTAATACATAAACATAATACATATATATATATACAAATATATATATACTGTATATGACCCTGACCTTTCACCCTTTGAATATAAAATGTCACCACCTCATCATTATATCCTATTAGATATTTGTGTGTAATTATGTTATAATTATATCAAAATGTATTTAAGGAGGTCACTGTGAACATGACATTTAATCACTGATCATCACAATCTAATCAGTTCATCCTTATGTCCAAGTGAAGGTTTATACCAAGTTTGAAGAAATTTCCTCAAGGCAGTCTTGAGATATTGTGTTCACAAGAAGGGAATGACCTGAAAACATAATGCCTGTGGCCACAGCTGTCACCAGTGTGGAGCCATAAAAAAGTCTTTTTCAAAATTGTGGACCTTCAGCATACAGTCATGAATGTGCAAAAACATAAGGCTGATTGGTCCAGTAGTATTTGACATTATCTGCAGACAAACCAAAAGTCTGTTGATCACACACATACACAAGCAATCGAATGATC
The DNA here is from genome assembly GCA_027495735.1 of Lutjanus campechanus. Taxonomy (NCBI): domain Eukaryota; kingdom Metazoa; phylum Chordata; class Actinopteri; order Lutjaniformes; family Lutjanidae; genus Lutjanus; species Lutjanus campechanus. Next base: position 1,919 of record JAJHUR010110139.1, on the reverse strand, counting down.
CCCTGAAGTTTGTTACATGTAGCACCAAAACATTAGTTCACATTTTTTTCACCAAAACTGTGAGCTATATCATCTTATTCATCACTGTGTTCAATGCTTTCCCCAAAGTTGCAAATATCAAATATTTGCATTCTCTTTTGTTGAATGTGGAGACATGAGCAGGGCAGTAAATACTCTAAATGCAGAAAAAAGCTCTATTCACACGGGTCAAGGGATGCAATGATAATCGGTTTCACAATGAACTGATAATATTCACAATGACTGATATTACCATTTCAAATTTTTACTTATCTTGATAACCGTGTTTCATTACTGTGCTTTGAAAATCTCACAACAAACAGTCCAACATCAACCAAAGTTTGAATGTCTCCCAGATGAAGGCACAGCAGCAACGTGGGTTTGTTTTGCATCAGTGAAAACACTGACATCACAAAGGACATGATGCCATTTGAAATTGCTTTCAATACAAAAACCTGGTGAAATTATTTCAGTATGTGCAGCAGTACTTTTTGCACATTATTAGCATTTTACAATATCAAGACAATAATGACAACCATGGTAATTTTGGTCACTGCAATCATGATATTTTTGTTTTGTTTTGTTTTTATTTTGTTCTGCTCATCCAACTTTTCCATAACAAAGGAAAACATTTTAAAACCATTGTCAATGAACAGAAAGGAGCAGGAAGAAGAAAATCTTATTATACCTGCCCCTTACTCAAATTTCTAATAATACTGAAATCAGATGATCTGTCGCCCATTCAAAACAAAAAAGAAGAAAAATACCTGAGTAAGCCACACATCCACATAGGTTACACAATAAACAAGCAAAAAACAACAAAAAACAGAAAAACAAAAACGCAATTACAAAAAAAACAAAACACGAAAGACTAACTACAGCTTTGATATAAAGAAAAAATTCTGTCTTTGTAATTCCTTTTAAATTGATACATATTTATACAACATTTCAATTCACTTTGTAATGAATTCCATAATATAACCCCAGTCACCGAGATACACATTTGCTTTAACGTTGTTCTTGCAAAATTATGTCTGAAATGAAATCTCCTTCT
>JAJHUR010110138.1:0-17393 GCA_027495735.1 Lutjanus campechanus | reverse complement strand
AAAAAAAAACAAAATATGTTGGAGCACTGGAGTAAAAGGTTGTGAAAGGTGCAAATTTTAAAGAAAGGGTTTCTGTGCATGGCTAATTCTTGGCGTGCTAAACAGGGTCAGTCAGTGGATCCCACTATCACAGTTTCCACGGGAACACAGACACAGAGCGCTGCAGCAGCCGACAGCGCCTCCAACAATCGCCCACACAGAACAAAGCCCAGCCATTATTACAGTGCATCGTGTACACGTGTGCATATGTGTAAGTATAATAGAAACAGGCAGAGACAGAGGGAGCCAGTGTCTGTGTTTATGGCTGGTTCCCCACGTCGACTGGATGCAGCTGGGTTGTTGCTTTGGTGCATTGCTGGTAAGTTCAAATATGGTGAACACACCCTTAGGAAGTAATTCTCCTTATAGGGAAGGAAAGCTCTATGATAGAAAGTAGGTTTTTTTAGATCCTGTGTGCTCAGAGTTTGAGCACTCCTGGAGAGCAGGCAGGAGGATGACAGTAGCTGCACTGTGACTCTGCTCTATTCCATTATCCTCTGACAGACGTGTCCTGGTTATAGGACAGAAGCTGCTGTCAGGCATATGGCCGCAATGTCTTAAGCCACTAAAAAGTTGTTGTCTGGACCGCAGCTTGGCCTGCTAAGCTGTTACGCTGTGCACTAACGTCTTAGTGTTCTAGCTATATACTGTTGTAATTACACCTGTTGACTGCCCTCAGGCATTCGTGTATTTGGGGCTTTGCGTGGGAGAAGCAAGTCACCCAAGAGGTAATCTCTGCCCTCACTTTGCCCTTCTGTAAGCTAGCCACCCCGTGGCATGAGCTTGAAATAAAAGTGATTTCAGGGCCACACAGTACTTTTCAGTCTCCTTTTTTAATCTGATCTAAAGTTTTTAAGATGCATTATATCAGGGGGAAAAAATTAGTGGCTATAGTAATAGAATAATAAAAGAAGCACTGTATAAAGAGAAAGACAAGTCCACATATGATGGACTTGTGGTAGATGGATAGCTCAGTTAAGTGTTGCCATGAGCATAATTTCCATCACATGACACATGTATGTATTTTAACCAATGTTTTTCTAAGCCTGACCAAGTATTTTTGTGGTCTAAACCTAACTAAACTGTGACTGTTTTACAGTGATAACCACATGTTTAATGTTTGGGGCTTGGAGTAGTCGAGGCATCATGACAAAATGTTGGTATCTGACGAGTTGGGAACTAGTACAGGCTGATTTGACTGGTCTGGTCTGGTAAGTCTGACGCTGCCAGCGCTCTTTACCAGTCATGTTGTTTTGGGAGTCATTGACAATCAACCCATTCTGTCATGTGGGTATGAAAATGTGTTGGATTTTTTTTCCAGGGACATCAGGGACCCATAGTCAAATGGTGCAACTCCTCTGTAGTGAGAAAAAGATTGTGTTCCATATTCTGTTCACTATTCCTTTATTTGGAAATGTATATACACATGCAGTCATGGAACAGTGGATTTTTCCTGTTTTCCACTGGATGATTTTTCATTGCTTTCTGGTGGTTATGTCCTGGTGGAAAAGATTACCTGGCAAAATCCATTTCAAAATGTTACCACACCATCAAGTGGACTCTTCTTCAACAGAGCTTCACAAATTCCTCATCAGCTTTAAAAGCAAAACGGTTTTGATCCTGCAGTGTCATAGAAATGTTTTAAACTCTAATTTGAGTGGGTATTTTCAGTCCATTGTGTTACTGAAGGGTTGCTTGAGTGAATGACAATTTTCCTTGAGAGTGCTTCACATTCGAATGCAACACAACACGCTTAATACTCACTTGATCACTTGATGCTTTTTATTACTGAAAATTCTCTATTGCTGTTAACTTTCCAACCAAGGGCACTGTTGGAGATGGCTATTTCACATGTTTTATATTCACAGACCTCAGGTGCGAACTGGCTCTGCAGACTTGCTCACTCACCCCTGTGGAGCTGTGAGCGCTGAAATTTGCATGTATCAGTTGGGATGAACCCACAAACCTTACACAGTGCAGGAGGTATAAATAGCCATCATACCATAGCCCGACATCCACTTTCTTCATGTGACTTAAAAAGCAACATGGTAAATGAGGTGATTACCTGCTTGCAATGATGCCTCGTCTCCTCTTCTTTGATGTTAAGCCACCCCTCCTGTCCTAGTATCTCTGCAGTGGTGAATCGCTCACTGCCAGGAAGGAGAGCTTGCTGCAGGCATCCAGCTTCCACGACTGTTTGCATCCCTTCAGCCCTTACAGTATCTGTAGGATAGAACTGGTGGTTTGCTACTGTGGGCAAATCATCCTTACATTTTTGTTTGTTTGTTTTTTCTCATTTGGAGTTTGGAAAAATTTACCTATCTTACCTGTTTTTGGAAAAAACAGAAATTGAAAATGGGTGGTGGGTGATGTCCAAAACAAAGAAACAAACTCGCAGAATCTCAAAAATTAGAGCTGATATTTACTTTTCTAAAAGAAATCAAAAGTGAAAATAAAAACCTCACTACTTTTACTTGCTGAAAAACTGAAAGCATTGGGGCTGCTTCGTACATGAGTGTAAACTTTGTCAGATTTTAAATCTTAAATTTTAAAAGGCAAGCGTTGAGGGAAGGCCATGCCTCCAATGTTGTAGCCAACCGCACATCTAAGGATGCACATCCCAATTAGCACACAACAAAAAACAAACTACAAGCAAGGGTTAGATGTGGGACAGGGCTGGCTGCAGCTGTAACAGATGGTATAGGCCTGGAAAAAAAAGCAGTAATAGTGGTCGAGTTGATTTCTCGTAGAGCCTGGTTGTCTTGTGATTGTAAATGTCATCAGCTTAGAGTGGGCTTAACTTTACATTAACAAAAACTCTTCATCTGGATCCGTCCAAAGACAGACTCACTTCCCATTCATCCAGCTCCATACTTCAGAATCATCTTGTTTAAAGTCTCATATTTTCAGCAGTTAATCACCGCAAATCACTGACTTGCTTCCTCTCAGCTGCCCTCCATTCATCTGTCTGTTCATATTATTTTAATTCCATACTCATACCCATACAACGTGTTACCTTTGGTATAAAGTACATGCAATAGTGTTCTTCTTTTCCCTGATGACGTATAACACACTTTTCTTTGATCTTATTTTGAGCTTGTCTGTTGTGATGCAGTATCTGGAGGAAAAGGGCAGCTACTGACCTCAAAAGAGAGACTGTCATTTCACAGCATCTGGCTGCTTAAGGTCCCAGGGCAGAGGAGGCTGTGAATAAGGGCACATCATCAAATAAATTAAACATATAAAAATGCTTCTTTTTTTCTCTCTCGCTCTCTTTTTTTTAGGTTTCAGCTTATATGTTTGTGAAGCTAGAGCTTGCCTTTGTGTAAAAAGCTTACCAGATCACACAGACCAAAATACTTCTCCTGCGAGTTTTGTGCTCTCTGTCCACACAAGCTGCCTTATTTCCTGTTATATGATTTTCTGTCTAATTGTATTTTTGTGGCTAAACCTTGATATGTTTCTGCACCTGCTATTTGTGCCACAGATAGTTTTCCATTGCTAAAAGAGGCTTCTTTTGTATTTATGCAGCTTTTGACAATGATCATTAAATATGAGCCCACTGAACATGTTCTAATCCACTTCAAGTGCTACAGTTGATAACCCTGTGACCTGCTTTACAGATAGTGTTACTATCTATAGCACCTGCGATTTACAGAGGTTTGCTGCTGTCATCAAATAATCTGTAACTGTAAAAACAAAACAAAAAAACTGATCACACAAATCTTAGCATGATGCGATCAGAAGAAATAAATAAGTAAATGACAAATTACTTCTCAACCTTTTCTGTCTTTGACATACTTTTTTCTATTTGGCCTCAAATATTATACACATAAGAAAAGCACAAGCATACAAAACAGTGCACTGGCATTAAGCACCCATTAATTTACCCGAGCCTCAGGAGCAGAATAAATAAGAAAATGAGGAGTTTAATGGTGCATTAGTGAGGAGCCAGTGGAACATGCCCTGGGCTGTGTTTTGAATAGGCAACTATTATGAAAACCAACCTGTCACACACTTGAAAGAGCAGACCAGTTGGCATTATACATTGTAATGCAATATTTCCTCAAGGAGTAGACGGCACGCTTTAGCTCGTTTATGATCGACTGAAACAAATATGTGTAACAGAGATGAAGAAGTTGGATGAGCTCACTTTTTTGGTAGAAATAGTTATTATAAGGCAAACTTTGAAATTAGTTTAAGAGGCTGATCTGCTGTGTATCATGTTACCCTAATATGTATGTGTCTATACAATGTAACAGCTGACTCTACATCACAGATATATTATGATACTGCAGAAATATATGGTTTCATTCTCAAGATTATAAAACAAGACATTTACTGCCTGTATAAGATGACACTATGTTTTGCAGAGTTTTTAATTAGTGGCTGCCTGTTAATATATCTGATTATAGCAGGTTCATTTTAACTTTTTTTTTTTCACAAAGAATACTCTCCTCACTTCAATTATCATATTGATGTTAACAGCTTTGTATTCCCACATCACACACACCTTTTTACATTTATATATTGTTTGACTGATGTTGCCTTTGCACCAGCTTTACCCCCAATGGATACATCTAATCAAAGCTTCCTGTTGTGAAAACGAAAGTGAAACTTAATTTGCCTCAACCTCTCTTCTCTTCTTCACACATTAACTCTCGCCCAGAATGCAAAATGAGGAAGGGTCCTGAGTAAAGACATGCAAGCACATCTATGACTGGTTGATTACGTGATTAATTGACTGGTATGGTACCTGGACCCACAGTATAGTACAGAACAGTATATTTATAGCTATTTTTGAATCAACCATACAGCGAATATGCAGGCTGAAAATAATGAGATAAAACTGGCTAACAGCTGTGTGCAGAGTTGGGTGTTGATTCTCAGTCAATTTATGAAAAACCTCTTCACATTACGTGTGGCTAAATATTAATATAAAGATATTGTCTGATACTGCTGTGAGCTCAGGATATAAATACCTTTAGCATTGGATCTATGTTTTGGTAATATTGTATATCACACCCTTTTGTATTCATTAACATGGCCTTAAGTGTGACCAAATGTTTGTGTGGGTCTAACCAGGGGTGTAGTGGTAAATACAAAGGTGGGTAAACTACAGGATTTTTTCCCCCTCATTGATTGATGAGGGAAAAATATCTCTGAATAGGTGAGCAAACTCTTGGCCTCATTTTAAAGATGTTTATAAACTGAGTTTACTTGGGTTTACCCTCCGCTACACCCCTGGATCTAACACGCTGACTTAGATGGAACAAAAAGAAAAGGATAGGAGGTAACAGGGTTTTCATATAAACAAACAAACAGAATGACAGTTCAGATGATATGCAACATGAAGCCACAGCTGAAGCTGCTTCAGGTTTGGAATAATAACATATCATTTATCAAAGATCAAAAAGGAAGGTCTGCTTCACAGCTTCACTGTGGGTAGCTTATCTTTAGTGTCATATGACAGTTTGGAATCACTGCTTCACACGAGTTGTATAATATGGGTCTGCTCTCATGGAGAGAGAGTGATTAGTGAGGTGTTTTTTTCATCTCTGGTGCAAGAAAAAGTCAGAATTTTCTGAAAGTGTGTTGAAATTAAATGTTGGTTTATTGTCTCTCAAGAGGCAGAGACAGTGACACAGGGGACACCATCACACTCGGGTTCAAACGTTCTCTGTCGGCTTGTTCTTTGTGGTATGACTTGATCACATGATGATCACAATCTTATTTCATTTGGCTAATTACCAAGTGGAACAATAGCTCATGAATGCTAATGATGGAGATATTAATTAAGTAGAGTCTTCTTGTTTGTCTTGTGCTGCAATCTGTTCAGGATAAGATCCCAATCACATGATGTTTTACTAATACACTTTTATTAGTTCTCCATAAGCTAACAGAATAATATACTGATTGGATTTTACAGGATAGATAGCACTACGCAGAGATGTGCAGTTAAAATTACATCACTAGGGCAAGGATAACAATCATGGCAATAAGTGTACTTTGATTGCTTGGGTAAGCTATATACTGTAGATTGATTAAAGGCACCAGAGACTAAGATGCAGTCCTCTATTGTTACTGTTACTGCAACATCAAAACACTAACATGCCCTTCATTATTCTTAAATTGTTGTAGAGTGCAAACTGGAAAACATAGTGAATCCCACAGCTTAAATGTAATCTGTAACATATTCCAACTACTGCTATAGTAAAAAAGTAACATGTTTAGAATATATTAAGATGTAAACAACTGTTGTGCTTTATTGTCAGTGTTAATTATGTCACTGCGTTACAACATGTTTCAGTTTTTTTTTTCCTGCTTTGTCATCATCATTTTTATGCTGAAAATGTAATATATTACAGTAATTATCCTGGCCCTGCATCAACTGGACAACATGTGATAGTAGCTACCAAATAATCAGCACAAAGTGTTGTTTACAAATTATTTGCACTAATGTAGACAAAAAAAATTTGTTGGCTCTTCAGAGAAAGGTTCATTTTGTAAAGGTCCAAACTAGCATAAGATTAATGTGAAATCTAACTGTAATACAACAGAGAAAACCAAATTGTTTTTGAGAGCTCTTTTATCATGAAAATACATTTTCTCCAAGCCATTTTTAGGATTTAACAAAGAAGAAATATGGACCGTGCACAAGCTATAGTTAATACTAATACCAAGTACCATCATTATCACTTAAACTGGAAAACTGGAACGCAGTCGGAGCACTGATTTATGTGAATACAAATCATTTTAGTGCATTAGTTAAAAAGTTAAGAATCTCACAGAATACCACACTATAAAAATAAACTATTTGTTTTAATTTTAAAAAAAGTTAGCGTCCAGGCGCCTTGAATTGACTGAACCTGTGTTTGACTTTTCTACTCAAATAAACTTGATATTAATTTACTTTCACTTGAGAAAACATGTTCAATAAGCATCAGATATTGACAGCTAATATGATGATCATGTTTCTTTAAAAACTAAATTTAATGAGTTGCTAGAACTCTGTATAGTACATTCATTCAATTTATAATTTTTAAATTAAAAAAAAATCTTTAAAAGTTCTTAAATGTTGTGAAAACAAATACTCAAAATTTTAGTTTATACAGTGCTCAGATATGTGGTGCCTTATATGTTGTCTTTAAAATTCAATCCTAAGTTACAACGTGGTTATGCATGTCAGTACTAACAAACTGCTAGCCTAGTTTGGTGTGTGAATGGAGGTGGAAGGACAATATAATCTACAACAGCTTTGTGAGCATTCCAATGTCACACTTTTATATCTCTGTCAATCTTCCTTTGGCAAAAGGGGAAAACAAGAATCAGACAATACAGAAAAACAACAATAGTTTATTTTAACCATATTTTGTGTATGAACTACAAACTCTGGTCTCTATAATCGATCTCCATATCTTTTAAAGGTCATGAAAGAATGCTTACATGAAAATCAATCTCTTATTCGTTTACATCATGTTTCTCTTTTTCACTTTTAGAACAGGTTGTTGGCACATGTAAAATCAAAATTTAAAAATTTTTGTTTTTGTTTTGTTTTATTCTCAAAATGTATTTTTTTTAATATAAATCTACCACTAGAACAGCATTCAATCTCAGAAAAAAAAAGAAAATAATGTGAAAAAAATATTGACCAAAAATATTTAGATATCTTACATACATGAGACAGCTTGACTAAAATGCAACAAATTTACGATTTAAATTTTCAGACGATTTACCTCCAACTAAAGGCAAAGAAAGGGAAGATGGTTACACTCTCTTACGCAAACTGAGCAGAACTGTGATCCACATCCCACCACTAAGAACTCAAACACAGACTAAATGACACACACCCAGGTCATCCTATGGTTTACAAATGTGCCAAACTCCACAGAAGTGTCATTATGGGATAAATAGTGTTTGGGTGACATGAAAAAAGCATGATGTGGGCTAATCGATTATCTCATTCAGTCTGAACTACAATTACTTGGGGACCTCATGTTATTATTTAGGAATCTACCATCTGTGTTGTGTGCACCACATTCAAAGTGAATAAATAAAATCGTGTTTCAAATTTACTTCACAAATCTCTAGAATTATCTTGATTAACAAATTATCATACAGCAGATCTCCATACTGAGTGGATAAATAACCTCCTGCATTTGCAACCCAAATGGTATCAAAGCTCCCATTAATAATTTCCACTGCAGCCTCCATTATTCTTACCCTAGGAGGAGGAAAAAGGTACAGAAAAAGCAACATAAAGTGATGCTGTTTCACACGGGACTAATATCAACAAATTACCTCTGTATTAGGTGAAATATGGAAGGTACTTTGCTGCAGAGTTTTTACTTAACAGATTACAGACATAGATGACTAACATGTATAATCTATGCAATTACTGCATTACATATCACAAGAGGACCCCAGGTAATACTAGTCTTATGTGGATTATTATCTCGTTGTTTAATTTACTTCTCCTTTCATATCAGGGATAGAAGAGAGACAAACTGCTCACGTATCTCATTTATTCCCCCTACCTGAAAAATACTGAAGCATTCAGAAATGTCTTGTTTCTCCTTTAGCAAAAAATAGTCTTTTTGAGTATTAAAGCACTCACTGCGTGAAGGCTTAAAAGATGTCTGTTTATAGTATTTTTGTCAATGTCTTTATTCTTGAAATGTAAACTCTCCTGTACTCTGCATTGTTTAAGGAGGGTTGTGAGAATCCACCAAAGTCAGTCTTTTTATTCATTGAATATACTGAGCATGGTTTGTTTATAGAAACCAAACTTTATGTAAATATTTCTTACAATTTTCCGCTATATACATATGCATATACATATGCATATACATAGGGAAATAATGTTTGTTTGTTTTTTCACAACCAAGAAGTTCTATAATATTTGTAGCAATTATCACTAAAGATAATTGTAGCATTTGTCACTTTTCTTGTATTTTGGATTCTTGGCAACTTTATATTTTGTAAAATGACAAGTCAGATGAGTTAATGCATGACAAAATGGTACCATGTATGTTGGGTAAGAACAGTTTAAAGCTGAAAATTAAGCTGGACTCCAGAGGGAACTTCAGGGTAAGGCTAGCTCGTTCGGTATAGAGCAGTTTTGACCAATGGAATAACAGGAAGTGGGTGTTTTAACAAGCATGGACCTACAAACATTACAGTGTTGTGTTTTAATCAAATGGTGAAATGTAACTATTTGAAACAAACTGAACACACAGATGAACAGCGGAGACATGCAGCATGGGTAATTTGAGAGGTTTCTGTGGGTGTGTTTATAGTTTATCCCTGCTGTGAAAACCACCATTACCAGTAGAATCCACTGTACCAACTATGAATCCAAACTGATCAAAGATCTTTGTCTGATCTTTGTAAAATGGCATTTCATATACTTTTCGCAGACACCCTTTAAACCTTTCGAAGATGAGTGTTTGAAACTTACACAATACTGTTGTGAATTTTGGGTGGAGTACCATGTCCAGCTTTAAAGGAGCAATATGTTAAGCCCTCTAGTGTTCAAAAATAAGTACTGCAGTCCAAATAGCGGTATTAAATAGGTTGAATCCCTATTAAATGAATGATTTGTTGTTCTCCGCGTCCCCTCCTCCCCAGACTTAAAGCTCAGACAGATTGCCTGTAGTCAACAGGGACACTGAATCCACACGAGAGCGAGACAAGTGCAACATTAATAACTGGATAATGACAAGTAGCGTTGAGTCCTACACTGTAAAGTTGATCAATTGTCTGCCATATAAAGCTAAGTCTGTTATCCCAAAAAAACAAACAAAAGAATGACCAGTGCTCTGAAAATACACTCTCTACAGTTGGAGTGACAGTCTGTCTGACTGCCTGATGGACTCCACTGACATATTGCTCAATTTAACTGCTATAAACATCTACTCCTTCTAAAAGAATATTAATGTTTTTTTTATGACTCATAAATATACACAAATTCATTCAGTGAACATTCGGCATGAATTTTAACTCTGTGTAAAGTGAATAAATGCGAAATGACAAAAGCAGACGTTCTGGACATGTACATTTCAGAGGAGAACATGCTGGCTGTCTGTTGTTTTTGTAGAAGCCAGTATTTCAACTTATCATGTTTCTTCACTCTGATGACATGTTGTGGTCATTTTATAATTTAGTACAGTAATCATATTACATATTTCTCCTTTAAGGTCAGCGTTGTGCATGGTGACTCCACGGAGAGAACACTATCTGTAACAGTAGTTTTTATGTGTAATTCTCCTTACTGTAACACCTTGATATAATGAAAACACAAAGCTGAATTAAGTGTGACAGTGGCCTGACCTTTTTACTGTTAAGGGAGCAAAAACGGCATTTATTTGCTAAAAAATAAACCTGGGGCATCTCGCTAAAGTGTTGGATCCGACAAATGTCTGCCTAACCTCTGCATTTATGGTGCCTGGCGCCATTTTTCATGGTGGGGACTTTGAAATGGTTTCCAGGGGTATGGGCGCCTGCTGTGCTGTGTCCATCCAAAGCCCATGGGCACATCAATTAAAATGGAAATTGTGTTGTCGCTAAGGGAGAGGGAGTGAGGCAGGTGCAACCCAAACATCTGGTTGATGCCCGATCCCACACATTCACCCATAAAGCCTCTCGCAGCATAAGCCCCGCCGCTCAGGGCCAAGTCCTGTGGTTGGCAGGGGCAGGGTGTGAATCTGGGGCTGCCAGGCACTGCCCATGTGGAAATGTGGCACACAGATGACAGGCAATGTGCTCAGACAGCTGTATAAAGGGTTTACGCTCTTTCTTCAGCTCATCAGTCTGCTCCTGATAGCACTCAGTCCTGCAGTGCTGCAGATGAGGTAAGGGGTCCCAGCATGAAAAGGGTGGCTTCAAAGCAGTCATCTTCATATGCAACAGTACAAAGCACCGTAAGGTAAAGGTGAGGCCATGATACATTTCAAACATTTGGAGGCAGTGGACCTTTGCCAGAATTTAAAATCAGCTACATTTTTCACAAGACAACTTTTTTTCCCTACTTTTTCAATCACAATTATGTTGATTCTTAAGTACCCATTAAAGCTGCTCCTGTATCACATCCTTTAGAATTTAAATTGGTCTTAATGCAACCAGAAAAAGTCTTGAGTTAAAGGGAGTAAAATAATATTTGCATATGCATTAGGAACACAAAGACAAATGTAAGTTTATTTCATAGTTAATCAATAGAATTTAATTTAACTAAAATGTACTTGTTCTAATAGTGAGCCGCGATTCTTACAACAGCAGAAGGCAGGACATATTCCCCTCATTTAAGATCCTCTATTGATAACAGAGCAGAGAGTGCCTAATATGTATGTGACAGATATAATTAAACAGTGAATTATGATCAAATTTTGTCACTGACAGTTCTGTCACTCACTGTAAAATAATGAACAAGTGTTTAATTCATCTCAGTTACAGATGGTCACAAAGATTTCATCACTTAATCCACAGCTGGAGAAGATCACTAATGTGCTCTAGATTCCTTTGATACATGGGGAAAATGAGGTTACTATCTCATCTCATCTAAAGACTGCAGGTTTTCCCCAAAAATGAACAATAATTTGCTTCAGGAGTTTTTCTTCGACAGATGTCTTCAAACAGAGTTTGAAAGCATATTAGTAAACCCATCACGTGAAATGAGAGGAAGAAAAAAAAAAAACGAAACATGAATTAAGTGCTGAAAAAATAATTGCAGAATACAGTTTTTTCTTGATTTAACCACAATACTTTTTTCTTAAATAAATAACTTCTGTTTTGTAAAGACACTTTTTGAAACAGTAGACATACCCTAATTCCCAAAGTCATTGAATAAACATAACCAGTCACTGATTTGCCAAACACACCGTTTTTCCCAGCCTCCACATTTGAGCCGCAGTCCCCACAAGTCAGTAATGTCTTGTCAGTAATATCTTTATGTAATTCCTTCAGTTTTATAATGTCTCATTTTGAAAAAAAGGTATTAGATTTGGGTCTCTTGTACATTGTCTTTTGAGCTGGCCCGGATTAACAAAGGTTCGTGCGCTGAGCTGTGTATGGAGTTGATAGTGGAGGCATGGTTGTATGCAGTCTTATAGGTGTTATAGTGGTTGAGGTGCTCATGCTCAAGAGGAGGCAGAGTCAGGTGGCCCTCCATGCCGGGGCCTCCTGTTACGCAGTCCTCATCCACATTGATGATCTCAATGGTGCGTGTGGGTGCGTGGTGGTTCTGCTGGTGGTGCTGTTTGCGCATCTTATAGAAGATAATCAGCATGACAGCTGCCATGAGTGTGATTGCAACAAAGCAGCCGATGATGATCTTGGTTGTCTTCATGACCTCGTCCAAGCCGTTCAGTGAGCCCTCCCCAACCAGCTCTGTGACGGGGATTGTGTAAGTCTTCTCTGTGGCGCGGGTGGAGAGCGGGGTCCGCACTGTGGTGGTAGTTGTAGAGGTGGGTGAAACTGACTCCCAGGTACCAGCAGAGGGGGTGGGGCCCATCTTCTGTTGCACAGTAGTGGTGAAGCCTTCATTATGCGGCGTCTCTATGGTCTCCACTGTCACCGTGGTGAAGTAGCTGAAGCTGCTGTTCTCTGTAGATGACACATTGAGCGTGGCAGATGCTGTCGTGTTACCTGCAGAATTACTGACCATACATGTATACGTGCCTGTGTCCTGCATGGTAACATTGGTGAAGTTCAGAGTGCCGTCATTCAGCACAGAAATTCTGACCTTGTATGCACCGTGTGTCATGATGGAACCATTGGGTGTAATCCAGCTTACTGAGGTCAAGGAGCTGGCTCTGCATTTCAACTCCGCAGCGCTTCCCTCTGTCACATTTAGGTCTGCGGGGGGCTCCACAATAACAGGAGCATAACAGTGAAAGTAGTTCTGGTCCAGCTCGCCAATGTACCGTCCCTTATGGTGGGACGGTGAGCTGCAGCGGGCGCAGCAGCTGGTGTTTGCTGGTACCATCTCCTTAAGCCACCAGCTCAGCCAGAGGATGTCACAGTTACAATTCCACGGGTTGTGATGCAAGTGCACCCTCTCGAGGTGATGTAAAGGAGTGAAGAGATCATGGGGCAACAGGGTGAGGTTGTTATGGGCTAGGTTGAGCTCCACTAGTGACTGCAGGTCATCAAAGGAGTTCCTTTCTATGGTCTGGATCTGGGCATGCATCATCCACAGCTTCTGCAAGTGGATGAGCCCTTTAAAGGAGCCAGGTCGGATGACGGATAGCTGGTTCCCCGACATCTCCAGTTCATCCAGCTTCACCAGGGGAATAAGGTTGGGAATTTCCTTCAGATTGCACATTCCCAGATTTAGGTAGCGCAGATTGCTCAGCCCTTCAAATGCCCCCTCAGATATGTAGGAGAGCCGTTTGAGCTCCCCAAGGTCCAAGCGCCGTAATGAGGGCACTCTGTTGAAAGCATAGGAGGGAATGCTCTCTATGGGGTTATTCCTCAGCCAAAGCTCCTTTAATTTGGACAGGTACTCAAATGCCCCGTTTGGGATAGTGGTGAGGCGATTATCAAAAAGCTCCAAGGTATTGAGGCTGGCCAGTCCATTGAAGGCCCCGAGCTCGATTTTGCGGATGTGGTTTTTGCTCAGCTGCAGGATCTCCAGATGCCTCAGGTGCTTGAAGCTGTCCACCTTTATGACCTGAATGAGATTCTCCTGCAGATTCAGGTAGCGCGTGTTGGTCGAGATGCCATCGGGGACGTCCCGCAGGCCTCGTCGGGTGCAGATGACTTTGCTGAACTGGTTACTACAGGAGCAGACAGAGGGGCACGTCTGAGCACGTACCAGCCCTGCCACCACCAGCAGCTGGAGGGCCAGAAGCAGCACAAACAAAGGGTCGGACAAGGCCCGGTTCCACCTAGGACCTCGCATCATCTGCTGCTGCTGAGAGGAGGTCATCTTGTTTAACATTCATAATTCGTTGACTGGTCTTCCACTCTTTGGAAAGAGGATTTGGGCTTACTGGAATGAAAAAAGGGACAGAGAAAAGAGATGCATTAAATAATTGAATGCACAGGCTTAATGCATAAAAACATTGAAAAATTACAAATCCAAAAAATAAAATAAAATACTGTTTCTGTTTGTGTATCTGTCGCAGCCCCTACCACACATACACCCAAGCACGCCATCTTGCAACCTTGATGGAGTGCCTTATATCCATTTTTGTTTCTGGGTGCACTGTCCTCCTCGCACTCTCAATCATACTCACATAAAATAAAATCACAATGAAGCCGCTGACTTCTGTGCTGTATCTCTGCAGGAGGAGGAAGGGAGGGAAGAAAAGCAGCTCTGACTGCTGTGTTGTGTGATTTATATTTGAGACTGGGGGGACATAAATAATAAGGAAGCTCGCCACCCACCAGTCCTTCAATCGAGTCGAGATATCTGGAAACGTCTGATTACAACTCACAGTTCCTCAAAGGCACGTATGTGACTGGGATGTCAAACAAGCAAGCCAAAATGGAACCGGGGAATTTGTTTGTGTAACTCTTTATGTGTCACGCCAGAGGAAACTGTAGAAAAACAAACAATATATTCTTTGATTAAGATTTACGGTGTGTGAGGGAGATGATGCCATGGCAGCCATGGAGTGTAACTAAATGACAGATGTTTATTTAATTGATTCAGCGCATGATATCTCCCTGTTTTCAACTCAATAATACCGGTATTCCTCAAAGTTGTTCATGTTTTCATGATTGCACAGTGAATCAAGGTTGAAAAAGGTGCCATTCATACAGTATAAATAAAACAGAAATACAAGACAGCAAAAACACACTGCAACTTAGTAAAGCTAGAAATAAAAACTTATACCTGAAAAGCAAATCTTGAAAATTCAAGTCATAAAGTCATTTAAAATTATATATATATATACTATATATCTATATATCTATATATCTATATATATATATATATATATATACACACATATACACATATACATGTATGTATATATAAAATAAATATATATATATAAATAATAAATATATATATACTGTATATATATAAAAACTTACACCCGAAAAGCAAATCTTGAAAATTCAAAATCTTAAAGTCATTAGCTGCTATATTCATGTATGATGACCCTGTGTTATCACTACCTATTAATGTTAATGGGAGTGAATTATATTTTCACCAGTTTATTGTTAAACACTATACTACAGTTGTAGTGTTAACTAATTTACATAAATGGTGATTGTTGTATGCAAATGCTGATATGGGCATGACAATATGATGACTATTTGAATGGTGCAATGGCAGTGTCAACAGCGTGCTGTTTATCATATAATTGTCAGAATATATTCTTACATATTGTTTTTCATCATTGTCAGAGAAATTTTGAGTTTTTCCCTCTCTTAGTGAAAGGCAGGGAAACACTCTGGGCAGGTCGGAAGTGAGTCACAGAGCTAACACAAAAAAAGAGAAACATTTATAGAGTCTCTAATCTACCTGACCTGAATGTTTTTGAATGTGGGAGGAAACTGGAGCACATTCAGAAAATCAATGCGAACATGAAGTAAAAAATATGAACTTCACACAGAAAGTGCCAGAGTTACAACCCGCAGTGAAATGACAGTGATAAACACTGCCATATGTGTTGTTGCTCTACAAATAGCTACAGCAAATCTCAAAATTTGTCATTAAGAGAGCTCAGACTGTCAAACAAATAAGTTTAAATCTATGAACAGCGTAATGAGCGTCTCGAGACAAGGGTTATCGTCTGATGAATAAAGTGAAATAGCTGTTATATGTAAATAAAGTAATCAAAAACTACACCACACCCCCTATGCAGACTTTGTTATTTATTGTTACTGAGTCAATTAATTCACTGACACTGTGAGTTTAGAAAACAAATTAATAAAATAATAAAATCTGAAAATGGCGGATATTTTAAAAAGGATAAAGGAAGCAGTAAATAGAACAACAAAAGAACAAGAGTGTTTTTCTTTTTCTTTTTTACATTTCTGCGCTAATTTGGGAAGTACTGCAAATGAGGACATGCATGAACATTGGACAGGTCAAAGATACATTTGAAAAAATATATATATTCTTACAATATGCTGACAAACACACAAAAATAAATACATATCATATACATATAAATAAAAAAGAAATCCACAGATTTTGAAACCCTTTTGCAGTGTAGCAACACTAACAAAACAACTGTCTGATTTCAGAGCAGAACAGAATAAATCAGCCAGATGAACGCTGTTGTGGGATTACAGTATAATTACAGTATATTCTGCCTCTATACAGTATGTTCAACACACAGCCTAATCTGCAACAGAAAGCTCTTCACTTAAAAACGAGCAAGCTATTACTGTAACTACTGATTAATTGCTTGATTACTGACTCCATTAATTCTTCAATTACAAAATTCAAATTCCAAGCCGCCAAAGCCTGAGGGTGGAGCAAGAACGTGTTTTCATTCAGGAGACCAGGGAAATGTGACAGGGATCACACACCAGGCTGAAAATCACATTCCATTATGGTGACTTTGTTAGAATTTAAAACCATGCACACACACACACACACACACACACACACACACACACACACACACACAAAAAAAAAAAACAAAAAACAATTGACTATGGTGCACTTCAGGGTACAATATGAGGTTTCTCCTTGTATGTTCTGATCCTGTTCAAAGTGAGTGATCATAAAAGTGAGCATTTCCAAGAATATTTAGGGTGCACACTTATTATTCAGACAAGAACACTTTCAAGGTGAAATTCCATCAATAACATGACCAACTAAAAAATGTGCTGCACAGTTTGGATTAGTGAATAACTATCCCTCGGATAAGGATTTCCTGTATCCTATTCCACTATTTACTCATCCACTTCAACAGATCAAACCTTGAAAAGAGATAAACAATGAATCAGCGGAAGAGAATCCAAATTATGGCAGTAGAAAAGATGAAGTTGATTTACAAATCAAAACAATACGTCCGCACACTGACAATGAAAGCAGCAAAATTGGATTTACGTGCGCAGTGAAGGAATTAGATGAAAAAAGATAAGGAAAATGAGATTAAGAAAAGAAAGCTTTTTCAAACTTTTGTCCTAACAGATTATGCACTGCCAGCTGTCTTTTTGTCTGGCAGAGAGCACTAAAGTATGACCCAGATTAGCAGGACTGCAGACAATTGAAGAGCAAGATCTGCAACATTTCTGAATTAATTTCTGGTTTATGAAATGAAAACAATTCACACTGAAGCCAACCATACAAAGTAACTCTGCATGTGGCTACATCGGGCCATTTAGCAGCATAAAGTAGATGAACAAGAAAGCATAACATCCTAAATGTGTCAAATAAAGATACC
>JAJHUR010110137.1:920-27638 GCA_027495735.1 Lutjanus campechanus | reverse complement strand
AGAAAAGTGAGAACTTGCACAAGCTGTACAGCCTCTGTAATTGCTAATTAATGGATGTGCTAATGTGCTAATGTCTGGCAGTTTAATAAATAAAGACTGAGTGAAGAGTTAAGTTAACTTGAGTTCTGTGATTACCCCTCCTCTGTTCCTTTTACTTAATTTGGTTGATAATCTGGGCAGGATCAGACTGGGAGGTGTACATATGCACCGAGATAAATGAGGTAGGCGGGATCAGTGTGGGCAGGTGACGAGAGGTGAGATCAGATGAAGTGAGATAAGCTTGTGTGGCCTTGTTGACAGGAGGAGAGATCAGGGTCTGCATTGACAGGAGTGGTTTGTATGGAACGAGATGGTAATGTTGCTGAGAATCAGAATAGAATATTAATTGGATGCTGTGTCAGGTACTTTGCCAACATTTCCCTCCATTCCTGCGCTGTCAACACACGGCTCCATGTTTCACTGTAAAATGTTTAATTTTAGTAACATAGCTTTTCTCACAGACATCCAGCGCTGAATCATACAGCACGGGATGTTCTTCAGCTTAATGAAGGAAAATCTGAGACTCTTCTCTTTGACCCTTGTAATTGTGCCTCCAATTTACAGTACAAATGTGGAAGACTTGGAGCCCATGCTTAAGTAGCAGCTATTTGATTTCAACATGTGTTTAATGATCACATAAAGGGGACCGCCCAATCCTACTTCACCCACTGAAAAACATGTTTTCATACAGTATTTACTGATTATTTGACCAATTATGTTTGTCAATACCTTTTTAGAGTATTTGAGGCTGGGTCCCACCAGCAAGGGTTAATTGCTAAATTAAATTGTGGTTTAACTTTAAATTATGTTTTCTCAAATTTCAAAACTGGTGGATCTTTTAAAACAGTCTGCCAGTTGCTTTTCTTTTCCCATTTTGTTGGATGTTTCTTAAATTCCTGTTGTTTGGCCACATTGGTCCATTACATTTCCATTAATTCAGTCAACATTTTTTTCTCAAAGGAGGAAAAATTAGAGCCTCTCTGCCAGGACATTGCGAGGAGGCAAACAAGGCTAATGTTGACTAAATTTTTAGCTAGCTAGTCACATTTCGTTAACTTTTTAGGTAGCTAGTAAGCAATGTAACATTTTACTACCTTTGTAGCTAGTCATCAAAAAATATAAAGTTTTGTTAACTTTTAAACTACAGTAGCTAGTGACCAATGTAACATTTTGTTAACCTTTTAGCTATTTAGCAACCAATACAGCCTTTTTAACTTTTTAGCAAGGTAGTATAACATGTGATGTTTTGTTAACTTTTTACCTAGCAATGAATGCAATGTTTTGTCGACTTTTTGGCTAGCTAGCAAAAAAATGTGTTTGGTTAACATTTTAGCTAGCTAGCAAACAATGTAACATTTTGTTAGGAATACAGAGCAGCTGTATTCCCTGCAAATACTTACTATGTTGAGACAGCACTATTTTTTTAATTTTTAATTTAGTAACACAACATAACCTAAGTTTGTAAGTAGCATTTTTACGGTTGTTGTACCTGTTTTGTGACAAAGGTGAGCTTTTCTTTTAATCTAGTTCTTGATTTTCCTGCTTTTTATGACCAGTGTTTTGGCTGCTGATATATTACATGTGTGTTTGGTGTTTTATTAGTTTTATGTATTTTGTCATTATAAAACAACATGAATATAGAATATATAAGCATTATTATAGCCACTAGTTAAGATGATCATTCAGCAGTGAATGATAAAGCTGCAGAATGGAACATTAGAACAAAAGATGAACAGAGAGACAAATCTGCAAAAATGAACAATAGACAAAATCTGAAAAACTGAATCCATTCTTTCCTTTCAAACCCAGCCCCGAAAAGCCCTGTGAGGGATATTGCTTTAGTGATCAAGGAAAAAGGGTTTTTAAAAAAAAGATCCACCCTTTAAGATAATTCATAACACAAGACCCACCGGAGGTATCATCACACAGCATGATGAAAATCTCTTGAGGAGTTTTGAAGAAAAGGCATTTTCTTTTATAATTTAATCTGACTGTTACGGATATAATTGGCTGAGTGACATTATTGTAACGAGCAGCTGTATTCATGCTTTTATTCTACGCCCTCGAGCATTTCCCATCCGTTCCTCCGCTTTCCCCGGCCACAATGACATTTTTTATCTGAAGATGAATACGTTCAGCACCTCCCTCCATCTCTCTCTCTCTCTCTGGCTCCATCTCTCTTTCTCTCTCCTTCCAGGTTGCAGCCTATATCTCTCTGTCTGTCACTCTGTCTTTCTCAGCCAATTACTGGCTGGCTTCAGGTGCTTAACCCCAGGCCTCGCCATCAATTGGCTCATTATATCGCTGCTTTAAATCTTTCTCTCTTCCCCTCTAGCCCTCTCATTCTGTCTATTCCTCTCTGTCACTTTCTGTCTTTTTTCTTTTCCTCCCTCATACTTTGCTTCATCAGCTTTGTTTTCCACCTCACATGCCTCTTATGTTTTTCCACTTTCACATTTCCTTTTGTTTACATTCATTCTTCATCTTCTGTCCCTCATTCTGTCTTCTTTTTCATCTCTCTTTCCTCCTTCTCTCAGTCTCTTTTCTGCTCCCACAAATGAGACCAGTCTCATCCTCAGCAGCCCTCCTCGTCTCCCCACTCCACAGCATCCCCTTCTCCCCTCCCTTCTCTCTGGCCCCCTCATTCTGCAAATTGCTACAACTCAATTGTCCCTTCCCTGCCTGTAGGCAGCGATGGTATTAATAAAGCAGGATTTGAAATAGATTTCCTTTCTGCTCCATTTTGAATTACATTATGGCGAGGTTTTTGGCTCAGAGCATTCTTCTTCCTGCTGCTTATGATATCACAATATACATTCACCGTGTATCCATTCTGCTGAGGGACTGCAGCGCTAACAGTGGAAGATGTCGCAGTCCTGCTATCACTGTGGTATGATGTGATGCTTTATTGACCCCAGTGGAGATCAATAAAGCTTTGTGTTCTCACTTAACAACTATAGTAAAGTTAGAGGTCAGGTTTCTCGGTTGGTTCTTTGTGGTAGAAACCTTTAAATACATTGTCAGTAACTCTGGTTTTGCTGTTTGCTTGCATTTCTGAAGACTTGATATCTGTATCTATCTATGTTAATGGCCTAATTTACAAATGGACATAGAGCCCCAATCAAATCAAACTGTTGCATCAGAAAATTCAAAATCATAATGATGCTCTTTTGATTTGAATGACAAGTTATGTACCAGTCCGTCCTTACCACAAAAACTATCTAATAGGTCATCTGTGTAAGCAGTTTATAACAACCAGTATTTATGTTACTGTAGGCACCATAGGCCACAGTAATTATGACAGCAGCAAAGGAGGAAGTCGTTTCTACAGTAGCTCAGAGTGGACAAACCAAACACTGGCTTAGATTCGGCCTATCGCATTTGTGTGAGTTTCATTGCCACTGTAGAGATCTCCTACCCGCTTGGAAGGGGAGTGTTTTCAAACTGCAAGCTCACTGCTAGGTGTCACTAAATCACTAAATAACTGGTACTTATTTTAACTAAAACCATGATATTTCTCTTAAACTAACCAAGTAGTTTTGGTGTCTTAATCCAACCAAACTGAGACCATTTCACAAAGTTAACCATGAGACGACAAAGGCCAGGTACCATTCAGGTCTGTTGCACCTGTCGAGTCGTTTGCAAACAATCTGTTCTGCTGTTGAGGTATGCGGACATGTTGGAAGTACAGGATGACACTAAGTGGGGGTGAAAAATTGAGTCATGAAGTGCAAAAAACTGCAGTTCCTCGAATGGCCTCTGAAAGCTGGCTCCAAAATCTCCAAAATCTCCCATATTGAAAAGCTCAACTTTACAGCAAAGCTTGTTACTGTGCTTTTAATCTTTACAGCTTATGTCCTCGTTCATGACGAATGGTGAAGTTTTACATGACTCACCTGTTTAGATTATATTTTGGCTCAAGTTATGCATAATTATGGGGACAAGCGGGTTCTATCACAGGCTAACTGCGAGGTAGCCACTGTATTCCGCTGCCTCAGCTCTACTCATGCATTGCCTGTTTGCCCATTTTTCACCCATTTAGCTTAGAGTTAGCCAGAGTCGAGCACTTCCAAGATGCAGAGCCAGAGCCACCACACTGAGAGCCTCACAGCAGCTTTTCAGAAAACTTTACAGAGGCTCCGGCCACTTTTCATTATCCGGTCTCTGATGAAACTGCAGTAAAAATAATCAAAGAGACAAGCTCTTACACCAAAGATGAAAGCCAAAGATCTTGGAACAAGTTTTTTTAAATAATTCTTTTAAATACTCAGTTGTTTAAAATTCTTTAAAAGTTATTTTTCATCTCTTGAAAGTTCCAAGTTAGTTTTGAGAGTTGAAAATCCTGGAAAAACTGAGGCTTTAGTCGGGTTCCAAGGTTAAAGGAATTCTGCCGTTGAGTCAGATGCTGTGAGTTATGGTTGAACTCTCAGTCGTTGGTTCCATGCAGGGAGACATAATTAAAATCCACTAAAAGGCATCTGCTTTTAGTCGATTTAATCCAATTTATCCAAGTCACGAAGCTACAGGGTGTCGCCTCGTCTGCTGCTACTTTTGCATGTGTGTGTGTGTGTGTTGGGAATGACTTCAGTGTGTATTTGTATGTTTTTCGGTTATTTGTTTGCTTGTTTCTGCGTATTTAACTGTTGCGTCTGTTTGCGCGTGTGAAGATTAAGGTGAATATTAATGTCTTATCTGAAAAGAACAAACCGATGAAAAAAATATCTGGTCGTGTGTGCGTGAATGTGCGTGGAGGCAATGAGCCAATTTAACGACATTCTTAAAGCTGTCATGATTAAGAGGCTGATAATTTGATGAGGGTGCCATTGAGGCACTTCAGTGATGAAATATTACATACTTCACTTTTATCTTTATTAATGAGGTGAATCTTGGAATGTCCTTAAGTGCTTTGCTGAGGAGGGGATGTGTCTGTGTGTGTGTTGGAGTGTTTCTATATATCGACTTAAACATGTTTTTTATATGAAAGGGATTATATGTATTTCAGTTTGGACGGTGCAATGAAACCCTTCAAACGTGCACTTACACACACACACACACACACACTTTTGTTAAATCCAAGGAGGGAAAAAGCCTCCATGAGGGTTTTCGTCTGATCTCACTTGTTTGCCTCGGAGGGCCATCGTCACGGGAGAGCTTGCCTCTGTGCGTTTGTGTGTGTGTGTGTGTGTTTAGGTAGAGGTTAGGCTGTTATTCGTTCGGTGTGAGGATGCAGATTAAAAGTGCAACCTCTGCAACATATCAACGGTCACACAGCTAATGCTGAAGCTACACCAGCCTCAGGGATGTGTGTGTGTGTGTGTGTGTGTGTGTTGTAGTGGTGAGAGCTTTTAGGATCTCTTGTATTAATCGTATTTCTTGCCTGTGGCCAGTGTAGCTTTGGTAATATGTAATTTCCTTACGCACACCACTTGTATACATGCAAACACACAATAAACGCACACATAAACACACTCACACACGGAAGGTTGTCCCTGCCGTGTTTCTCCCACAGGGAAGCTCTCTGTGTTTTCTCTCTGACACTGACTCTTCTTTTTCCTCCCAGTGTTTCTTTTTAATTTTTTTTTAAATGTTTTTGCCTTTTATGTCTTTGTGAATACAGAAAAGAGAATCCAAAACACAGAAAACGCAGTCAGAGGTAGAGAGCAGCAGAGGCACAAGAGGCCACGGAGAGAGAGAAAAAGAGACACAAGGCTCTACTTTGACGGCATAATTGCAAAGGCCAGCACGAATTGTTAGGTCATGTGAGCAAGGCCAATGAGGGCTTATTGAAGCACACCTGCTGTTTTTGTTCACACTCTGAGAAAACGATGCAGTGCAATTATACTTTTTGTAGTATTTAAGCTTGTTGCGGTGCTCAGCCTTCAAAAGTAAAATCATGTACCACCAAAATGAAGACTGGGATGTTTTTATCGCAGCCCTCATTTCTTTTTCTCCCGCTCTTTGACTTTGGGGTTGTAGACATAAAGAGACGATGTATCTGTCCCGAGGGTGTTCCATGGGGCTAAACTTTTTAGGAATGCTGCCCAGCTCGGTAACCTGGGAATGCCATTCATATTGGACAATCACTGCTTGATTCCTGCATGATGTTCCGGTTGTGATGCAGCCACTGGAGCTGATCGCAGCCACTCCCAGTCAAAGACAGTTCTTGTGATTCCACCAGAAACACCAGGCTGCACAGAGTGGATCGAGCGGGCAGGAGATCAGATAGGAACAACATAGAGAATAGGTCAGTCTTCAAAATATAAAACCCTGCGCAATACCAGAAAAACATGAACTGTATCAAATAAAGAAACAGTATTAATCATATCATGATAGCAGATATGCTTTACAGGGTCGTCTTAACCATAGTTAATAATAAAAATGATCTCATTGTCATGGTGCTGCTCTGAGAAATATACCTCTCAGTAGCAGTGTGCATTTTCATATACAGTAAGTGCAGCATACAGTAAAATGTTTGCTCAAAGTGGAATATGAATCTTTGGGGCGAATCATTATCCCTGGAGGAAGTCACATTACTTCTTTCATACTGTACCTCATACAGCTGTATCATTCACACTGGTGCATGATTAAAATAGCTTACGAAATTGCACACCGGTGTCTCCATGGGGAATAATATTAGCTCTTTCCCCAGATACTATTCTTCCTGAGGTCCACCATATATGGAGGTTTTCAAATCATAATCATGAAATTATGTTGTATGAATTACAAAAGTTTTCTAGATAAGAACAGTCCCTGGTGAATAAGGGATCATCAAGAAAGTTTTCAAACACCACAGAGTCTCACCAACGGGCTTTTTCTAAGTTGTTTGACACAGCCAGTGGGTTCCATCTTCACATCAAACCAAATGGTTACTTTAATGTGTCTTAGAAGAGCTTGAACGCTGATGAAAAGTCATGAAAAAGTTGTGATTTAGAACTTTTAGAACAAAAATGGTGCAGAATCGGGGCAATAAATGAGAGGGAGGTGATTGATTGAGATAGTAATATGGGAGAAAGAGCACAAGAAGGCAGATGGGAACGGGCAGTAATGGATGAAGAAGAGCTTGATGAGAGAAAAGATAAAACACGTAGACGTGGAAGATGTTGCGGAGAAATATATGAGGTCAAAAAACTCACAAAGAAACAAAGAATAAATGACGTCACAGGAGCACATTTCAAAATAAGAAGACGGGGAAAGAATAAGATAAAAACAAAAAGAAACAGGAGAGCAACAGAGAAGGATGGGGAGCGCAGGGAGGCAGCAAGATTGATTTCCACTCCTCCTTTTCCTCCCCTCCTCTCCTCTCCCCGGAACGGCTCCCTAAAGTCTTTGGATTAATGGCTCCATTTCTGCTGCTCATTCATCAGATTCAGGAAGGCATCCCAAAACACAATGCTTCACTAGGCTCTTGCCTGAACTAGATATCTACCTGCCAAAACATCCAATAGGCCCTTAAGTACTTTCAAAGGCAGGCAAAACAACTTTATCTCTACCTCAGGTCAAACCAGCAGGGAATTGGTACTATCCACCGGCACATATGCTTGTTAGCCGGCATTGTGAAGATGATCAGAGAGAGTTCAGCCTAGACTTGTAGAGAAGTCAAGAAAAAGTCGATCCCAGTGCTTAAAAGACCTGGATTTGATTATTATACATTTAACCATGGCTATTGTCTCATACTAGACATGATGTGGGGATCAGCTCCATTTTAATTTTCCACTGAAAATGGTTTCACACTGCAGTTAGTTTCTTGATGCAAAAGTAATTTATCCAGTGCATTTAGGTTTGTCCACTGACCATGTCCATAGCACACTAAGGACACATACAGACTTAAAAGGTAACTAATGAGTATATCATTTGTTTTTAATTTGTCCAGTATTGAACGAGAGCGCAGCAGCCAGCAGAAGCGAGACAGAGCTACAATGTGATCCCTCCAGGCAACTCCAACATTATTGAAAGGTTCCCTAAAAAACAAGAAACCTGTTTGATTTCCCTTGCTAAACTAAACCAGACTCCCTTTGCAAAACCGTAGTTTTATTACCATCATCGTCTTCACTCAAACTTGACAGAAGCAAATTAAAATTCACCAAAAATCTTTCCACTGTTTCAACAATCGAAAGATCTGCTTCGCCCTAAATAGACCCTTTGTTCACCAATGAAGACGTGAAAGAATTCTGAGTGCCGTTTCTCCCCGTCATTTTTCTGATGTCCGACCTCACCCTTTGCTCCTCTCCTGATATTTTCACATCTGTCACAGTGAACCAAGAGTTCATTTTGGCCAAACCAAAGTTGGTGATTGTGTTGACAGTGGAAAGACGAGCCAAGATATTTTTGCAGCAATCGAACAGCTGTTTCTGGCTAAACAAAATGCATCTTACTCTTGGAAAAAAAGGGCCTCTCTCTGTAGCGATCCTTTCCATAATGTTGTCAAGCACTTATATGAACAATCGTAGCCTGTCAGCTGCAACAACAAGCACTTTTTTGGAATTTTGAGTAGCTTCTGATGGCTGCAGTGCTCTCCCACAATGCTGGACTAATTTTCAGTTGGTCACTTAAACAAGGGGAAATAGGGTCCGGGTTGATAAAAAACCAAATTACCCTTAAAGCACAATGAAAGATGTCAACATTGGATTAATTTGAAAGGTGTACACTTGGGCTTTACCCATGGGAGCTTGAACGTTGATTTGGTAGGCCTTGTTTCATTTATTTATTCACTATTTTTTCCAGTTGCTTGAGGCACTGTGGCAGTTATAGTGTAGTATCTACTGTGGCCTATCAATAGTTGTAGCCTCTGGTCGCCTATTCACTTGAAGAGGCCAGATAGTTGGTGTATGTTGCACTTTAATGACAATGTACAACAGCAGCAGCCTGGTATAATAGGCGTCAGTAAGCCATTGGCCAGCTGTAGCCTCTGTTGTCCTTTTAATGGGCATATCAAGGGCCACTTGTATCCCCTGGTCCACCACAGGGAGACAGAGACCACGTCTGGCTGCAACATGACTCACTGTCTGGCCTTGTCACATTGTGCGCCAGCTGTGCCATCTAAACTGCCCTTTCACAGTGTGTGATAGCTAACATGCCAACCCTTGACCCATCCTGATTAATGAGGGTGGAAGCCTTGCCCAGCGCTGGGCCTATGTCCCTCTGGAGGTATGAGTGTTCTTCCTCCATGCATACAAAACTGACCGCTGTTTGCTTCCCATCTATCCGTTGGTGCATTTATTCATCCCTCCATCCATCCCACCATTCAGCTTCCTAGTTTTGTACATACCTGGACTTCAACCCATCTCTGCTAAGCTTTTCTTTTTGTAACTGTTTTTACTTCTTGCCATATCTCCATGTCATTATCAGTCTTTGAAGTAGGTTTAGAGAGCTCTGATGGATGCAAAGAGGAGGATGAAATTGATGGAAGAAAGAAGAATTAATAAGACATGTGGATGGAGGGAAAGAGAGGAGGGGAGAGGAGGAAGAGAGGATAAATCAGATGGATGATGTGGCAAATCTGACATTTGTCACGACCAAGGGCAGCCTGGGAGACACCATAATCGACCTAACGACGTAAACAAAGTTATAATTCAAATAGGATCCCTGCTCTCTTCCTCTCAATCTATCTCTCCCTCTCAGTATCTCTATCTCTACACCCTACACTCTCAGAAATAAGGGTTCCAAAAAGATTCCTCCTGAAGGACCAGGAACCATTTTATTCTGGGAAAAAACCTCAATTAAGAGAGGGTTTCGTCGAAGGTCCTTTGTGAGAAGATTACGAGGATTATGGGTGAAAACCTGTATAAAAAGTCTATTTTTAGCTCCCTCTTGGTGGGTTATGTATACAGTAAAATCCTTAGAATATAACCCGTGTGCATCCCAGATGAAACCCTCGGAGAATAAAAGGGTCCTCCGTAGAACAGTCTGAGTGGGTTCTAGATTAAACTGTCGGAATAGAAAAGGTTTTTTGGCAGAGCCCTCTGTGTGGGTTCTTGTTGAAACCATTGGAATATAAAACGGTTCTTGGTCAGACCCCCTTGGTAGGGTCTTGTTGGCACCTTTAGAGGGTTCTGGGTACATAGAAGGGTTCTCTATAGAACCTCTCATAGTGGGTTCTGGGTGGAGCCTTTTACAGATCAGAGGTATAACCCTTTGTGTTCGGATTTACGTAGAACCTCCTGAAAAGATTCCAGGTAGAACCTTTATAAAGGGCTCCAAAATGTGTTCTTGCATGGTGACAAGCCGAAGAACCCGATATGGTTCCAGTTAGAACGTGCAATGAGTGTCCTGCATGAATCTCCATCTCCTTTGTTTCTGTGTCCTTCCCTCCATCTGCAACTGACAGAAAATATTGCCAGAACTTTTGATTCAACATCAGATTTAATAAGAAACAAAGACTGCTTACCAAACCGTGGAGAACAGCTGGAACGTTATTAGAACTGTTGGGCGGCAGATGATTATCTCAAAACAAATTTTGGGTATTACTGTACAGCAATGCCAATGACTGTATTTAATGCAACATAACACCTGCTGAAGCTTTAAACTTAATTTTGAAAGTGATATTATTCACAAATGGCGGATTCTCAGCTTGCTCCGTCTCTTGTTCGTTTTCATTTTGTTGAATTAACCTCTCCACCCCCGCCTCAGCTTTTTCCAAAAACAGAAATTGGCAATCTGTTTAGAGGGGCTCCAACTGAGCGCTAGCCAGATTATCTGTAAGATTAGCTTCCATCAGACCCAACTGAGAGACCAGTGGATTAAGTGGGTGGCAGTGGTATTGCTGGTTGGCGAGGGGGAGTTGGGTTGGCTGCTATTTGTTGTTTTTGGCCTGCTCCTCTCCAGACCTCCGAGCAGGAATCTGATTTTGCTAACATGGTTTGAGTCTTTTTACACAAACGAAAGTCATTGCAGTGAGAGGAGCTTTGATTTATTGCTATTCTTCGGGAAAAAAAACTGATTATTTCATTCTTCTCTCTCCGGCTCAGTGATGAGTGATTATGTCTCTGTAATTGAGGAATTACAGAGTGTGCGTTCATTATAGGTACATCACTTGATCTGTTTAAGCATGCATAATTACAGGTTAGTTCACATTTGTTCTCTGGAGGAGTTTGACTCTGAAAACAAGGTCTTCCTCTGTGTTTGTCTCCCACTGGATTGTTCTTTGATAAAAATGTTTGCACTGCCGATCAGACTTTTCAGTACTGTAATAAATGATTATTTTTTCGACATCGTTGTTAATAAATTCCATTTTCCTTCTTTTTTCTAACCACAAATCGTGGTGATGGAGCTAGCACTATCTCAGCATGTACTATGTTAAAGATAAGGTGTTGTTCTTCTATCACATGGCATATTATACAATAATTATCTTCTTTTTTGCATAGTGTAAACCAACATACTGCAGCTCATTGTTGCACTACATCATTATCACTTATTTTTTAAGTTAGTTTGATCACTTGACTCTCAAATCAGAAGCTTTAGTCGCGTTTCCACCACAGGAACTCTCCCGAGGGGCAAGGAACCTTTGGAGGAATTGCAAAGGTCGAGTTTGCACTGCAGGGTTTAAATAAGTCGTAGAGACATTATTTTATTCCCAGAAAGTCTGCTCAGGGGTAGAACTTTCCCAAAGTATGAGAGCTTTCAGGTGGTGTTGGCAGCGCTGAACATTTCTGATTGGACAATTTCTCACAGCATTTTATTTCAGCCAACATTTTTAAAAAAAATCTGCAGCCAGACACCAATTTGTTTTGCTTCGCCACATCAAGCCCAAGCCTTATTTTTTGTGATTTGCTTAATCTTCACAGCTTTTTAGACTATAGTGGAAACACAGACAGCAACAAGCTGAAAGAACGTTTTAGTGAAGTGTTTCCCAAACTTTTTTTTCCTAAGGACCAACTTAATAAAAATGACAAACCATGGTGACCCAATTCACAACAGGCCTCATCAGTAATTCTGGGGACGTGTTCATTTGTGCGCAAATGAACAGGCCTGTAAACACATGCACGTGTTATATCTTAAATTTGCAGAATTTCTGACATACTCTTTTATTTATTTGGTGACCCAAATAAAATCTCCTGTGACCCACCTTTGGGTCACAACCCAGTCTCTTGGGGGATTGACTGTTGTAGTTCACTAAAAAGTAGTTCCAGCGACTAAAAGTTTTGGATACTTTGGGTGTAAACGCAGCTTTAGACTTCATTTGACCGACATCAAATGATTGATTTTCTAAAAATTTGGTGGGCAGATAAACCTTGAGCCAGTTTGTAAAATGTCCTGCTGCCTGCCAGACAAACAAACAGGCAAATAATTATATTACCTGTTAGAAGAACTGGATATCTTGAGAATTGTTTTTGTTCAGAATGGGACGTTTTTCCAGCATGATGACATTTTCTCTCCAATAAAATGGAAATACATGAATCCGTGGCCATCAGCTCATCTGCATCCGTCTCAGTCAGATGTAGTTAAGTCCTGTTTTCTGGGGACAGTATGCAGGCCGTGTGAAAGCACGTCGCCTGCTGTGCTGACCTGAGGATTGGGTTATACGTTGGTTATATCTCCTCCCCCCTGCAGCTTTCCTGGCTGGCAAATGTCAGTCTGCCGCAGTCTTATCCAGGGATGGTCGATTACTTTATAGGCTTTGGTCTTTTAAGTAGAAACACAGACTCTTTAAACCATAAAGCACTCCAGGGAGCTTTAAGTCTGCACCCAAACTTACAAACGCATACGCGGTACACAAGAACACAAATGGACTTGATATCTCAGGCTTGCAGGGATGCCGCTCCTGTTCTTATCCTTTAGCTTTTCCTCTGCAGATACACACAAATGTATATACACACACACACACACACACACACACACACACACACACACTGACAAAAGAAACATTTGTCTCCTGTCTCAGATGGCCTCTTAGATGGCTTATCCAGGGTTCCGTTGTCTAATCTTGTCTCATTAGGATGATCTTACATTTGCAGTAAGTAGCTTGTTTTGAACAATCTTTTGGGCTCAAAGCAAGGCTTAAGTTTAATTTTAAGTCTATGATTTGTTTATTAATTATTTTGGCGTCAATTCAAATTGAAATATTAAACCCTAACTACTTTTTAAGACTTTTAAAGATTATTGAATTAATTTTGGAAAATTCATAGTTACTGAAAACATGAAAAATAATGCAAAATATTCTCAATTGACAGATTTAGCCAAACTACAATTAACCTTCAATGCTCCTTTTATCTTTTGAGAAGCAAAACATTTGGCATGATTTTGCTGTGACACATCATTCATGGAACAAAGCTTTATTATATCTTCTGATATTTTGGACTAAAAATATCTTCTTATCCAATAGTCTCACGGCAGTTTGTGAAATTGTCACAAACTCTTGAGGTTCTGCCATCAAAATGATCTGTCTTTGTATCTGTATTTGGACAGACGACCAAAAGTGAGCCTGGTTTAAACTGAAAGTCACATTAAACTAGGAAAATGTTGTATTTTCTAACCTAATATTCATTGGTAATGAAATTGTTGTCCCTTAAAAGCATTTATTAATACAGGCGTATAATTAATTATGAAATGCATTTTCACACCCCACTGTACCTTTCATCTCCTTGTCTTTTATTTTTATTTTTATAAACTGACCACCATCATCACCACCACCACCCTTAACTTGGGTGTATGGAGCAATTAGAAAATGAGGAAAATCTTAGCATCTTTGCATCCATGTACCCAAATTTATAAAAAAATATTAATTATTTTAAATGTTTTTAATTAAATTTTGTGACTTTTGCACAAACTGCCATGATACTGGGCTCTCACATGAGCTGAAATGTGCTGAATTGTGTTTTTTCAAGGTGAAATGTTGCATTCGTTCTTTAAACAGCAGCTGAAACAACAGAGAAATCAAGTTATTTTTCTCTAGAGTTTGACTGTAAAGCTTTTCTGAGTTATAACTTGGAGGGTGAAACTCTGCCTGAGGATCAGTGTTCACTTCTTGAGAACAACAGATTCCTCTCATCTGTCACTAATTCATTATAGGCTGTTCTTCCAACAATTATCAGACATAATGAATGAGTGTTTACTTCTCTGCCAAACCTCATTTCTCCCGTGTAGGTGTCTGTTCTTTGCAAATTTTAGAGATCACACATGCATTGTAAGTAAAGTTTTCATTTTCATTCGAGAAGTACAGCTAATATAGCTTCTCTAATTATGCACTGACCTGTTTTGGTTGCCATCGTTAGCTGATAGAAACTAATTAGGCAGACAGAAAGATTGGTTTGAACAAGCTTGTTAGTGTGCAGCCAGTCGTGGTACACAAACCTGGGGATGAGAGCCCAACATATGGCTGGAACAATGCTGTGTGTGCGTGTGTGTGTGGTTGTTTTGGCCATGTGCAGTTATGCGTAGGCGGTTTGGAGCCATGCGCTGGTTGTGCGTGTAAGTGCACGCATTTTTGGTTTTGTACAAGTGTGTGTGTGTGTGTGTGTGTGTGTCTTTCAGTAGTGACATATGGGCATGAAGCGATAATAGCCACTCCAAATGTCTGCAGATCAATGCAGGGGGCTTCTGTGGTAACCTGTGGCTCATGAATCCGGGCTCTCCTGTAATGATGCAGCGTGGCCTAGTGGTCAGACAGATTTCCCAGTAATTAATAGATGACAGGCTGGAACCTGTGGACCTGTTTACAGCCTTCATGTCCCATCAGAGAGGCCCCGAGCAAGGCACTGAACCAAATTACTGACAGCGACTTTCAATAAATACACGCTCCTGTGAAATGTACGTGACATAGGGGATTTAATTTGGTTTTGTTCATCTGACTGATACAGCTGGTAATACCAAGACAGCGTGTTGAATTATTAGGAAGGAAAGAGACCTCCTAATGGTTGTTAGTTACAAAATGTTTGTCTCAAAAAGATGGAGTACTCCCACTGTTCAAATATTAATTGAAAATTGAACAGATGAATGTGTGCAAGATTGACTGATGAACTTAAAGAACCAGCGTGCAGGATTTAGTGGCATCTAGAAGTGAGCAGATTGCAAACATCCTCCCCCTCTAAGTGCGTAGGAGAACCTGCAGGAAAACTGGATAAAGTTGCAAAAGGGCCTCTGTTGAGTTGGTATTTAGTTTGTCCACTCTGTGCTACTGCGTGGCGGTGCAACATGGCAGCCTCCACCCCTTCTAGACATAAACATCTCATTCTAACATAATAAAAACACAACAATTCTTATTTTCAGGTGATTATGTCTGCCATATTCTGCCCATAGATCTCCATAAATCTTACACACTGGACCTTTAATGTATAATTTCCCCAAATTTACTGTATTCATGCCAGAGATGGGACCAAGTCATCGTTTTACAATTCAGAAGTCTTAAATCAAGACAAGACTGACAAGTCAAGCCCCAAGTCCTTTGGAGTTAGGGTTTGATGTTACTGAACGCTGCTCTCTGCCTCTCACTGTATGGTGCTTGCTGCAATGTTATTCTCTTTTATTCTCCACAACCATCTGGCAACCCCCAGAAATCATCTTGTGTCCTTTCTGATTTTGTCAAGTTGAGTCTAAAGTCATTTGAGGCCCCAACATGTCTGTCAGCCACAAAGCATTTGGGGTGTAACAGTGAAGGATGGATTTTACCGAAGAACTGCTGTGTACATTATTTTGGATGTTGATGGTATAATACTGAGAACAAAAACTGTCTCCATGGTGATCAAATGTATCAAATGTAAATTTCAGAGAACAATCAGTCTGTCCTTGCATCATACAGTCTCAGCTTCTCAGCTGAAGAACTAACCTTTGTTTCTTTCCATCTGTGCTTCAGATCCAGTCCACGGTCCCCAAAACGTCAACGTGGTGGACGTCAGAGCCCGCCAGCTGACGATACAGTGGGAGACGTTTGGGTACGCGGTGACACGCTGCCACAGCTACAATCTGACGGTACGCACATCTGGCCACAATTTGTGCTCTAACTACAAACTGTGGGCACTAATTACTCTCCACTATGAAAGCGTTATGTCACATTAGTAGGAAATAGTGGCACATTTTGCCTTTTTTATGTAAAAGGTCAAGTTCAATTTTGGCAAATACATTGTTTTTAAACAGTCACTAAAGCTAAAACCTCACTCACAATAGCAAACATTGTATTTTATTTAGAAATTATGATGTTTTATAATTAGAGGCGAAAGTACAAAGACCTCAACCTCTAAACTCCAGTATCATATCATAAGTTGCCTTATCCACCAGTGTTTTGAACCTTTAGATGCACATTTAGCAACGCCTCTGCTTCAGGTTCTTGTGTGATTTGTGACATTCACAGTTTGGACCTGCACATTGTTCTGTACTTTGCAATTCTGTCAAAGCATCTTAGGTTTAAGTGCTTTACATAAAGGCAGCTCTGCATAAGTAATCATTGTTTTTAACCAAATTACAGTGGAATAAATGTCATATACTATATCTCCCTCTGTTTTCCAGGTGCAGTACCAGTATGTGTTTAACCAGCAGGAGTTTGCAGCGGAGGAGTTGATCCAGACGTCGTCACATTACACTCTGAGGGGGCTGAGGCCCTTCGTCACGGTCAGGCTGCGGCTGGTCCTCGCCAACCCCGAGGGCAGCAAGGAGAGCGAGGAGATAGTCAAACAGACTGAGGAGGATGGTGAGTGGAAGTAAAAATGTATTCAAATTGTTTAACAGCAAACCGTATCATACAGCGTAAATCCAAACCCCTCTGGCTTACAGAAAATGATTCATTTTACATTTCTGACAGCGGCAACAGCAGTTTGTTTAGAAAAAGCAGAAGGAGAGCCGCCCTCCTACGGAAACTCAGACTTCTCCGACAGAAAAATTCAAGATAAAGGGCGTCAGAGTCTGACCCACGCTGTGTGATTGACAGGTGGTTTTGGGATCTGCGATGCAGAAATGTTAGAGCACTAATTGTTTAAGACCGCACAGAATTAAAACAATAAGAAGAAATGGTTTCTAGCATCTCAGGCTGCTTTAACTTGTGTCACTGTTTAAGGTTGCTGTTCGACCTGTTTGAGCAATTTAAAGTTAATGCAAAGGTATTGAGACCGTGTCACATATAAACAATATTATTACCTATTTTAAGTTTCTGTTTGGACTCCAAACCTTAATCAATGTTCTTCATATTAACACTAAATGAAACCAGTGAAATGGTCACTGGTGGACTCAGGGGGAGGATGAGGGCAGTGGTCCACCCTGATGGTTTTTCTCAGGAGTCGGTGCTGGACACGCATTTAGCGAGTGGCCAGAAACATGACCTTCTTCCACCATTCAACTGTATATTTTATTTTAAATCTGAAATACATGAAGGTAGAGACTTCATTTAGAATGTAGCTAAGTACAAAATAAATAAAAGTTCCCAGATGCAGAAAAAGACAAATACAAATAGATGAAACTTTCAATAAAAGTAAAACAAATAAAAGCCACAATAATAAACCCTGTTGACATTTAAAGCAAATGAATCAACTAAAATAAGAACAGCTTGAAGTGAAATATGATAAAGTTTTGGATTTGAATTCCCCTTAGGATAAAAAGTAGGTAAACCTTAGATTGTTCTGAATGTTATTGCAAGTACACGATAAAAAACCCCCCCAGTATTTTCCAAACTCAATAAGAACAGCTGGAGAGAACAGGATTGCATTTAAAAAAAAGATTAAATCTATAATTCAGCAATATTACCCTCGCGGGTGAGCTTTAATGTGATTATTAGTACAACAGTGATGCCGTGAGGTCCGTAAGCATCACTAAGGTGCTAATAATCACGTTAAAGCTCACCCTCGAGTGTAATGTTACGATTATACAACAGGTTACAGACAAACTAAAGGATATAATCAAGATTTACTGATATTGTGGAGCATTTTTGCTCTCAATATAAAATAAAAACTTTTTGCTAGTGTTATGTCCTTTTCCTGGGATACACACTGGGTCTGACTAATACCTACCAAACAATCAGTCATGTCTATGAAACTCATATGTAATGAACCCTTATTTTCTACCCCAGCAAGTACGCCGGCCTTTAGTAACCACCTCGCAACAGAGACAATTTCTAGACCCTGTTGAGTCACCAACCAACTGGAGCTAATGATAATGCTTTCTGCAGATCATGAGATTTCCCAAACTGAATAAATACCACACATACAAACACAAAACGCACAAGCACTACTACTCCACACAAGTATTTTTAAGCTAGTAGTGCCCTGTCAGCAGGGGTGGAAGTAACAAATTACAAATAGTCAAATTACTGTAATTAAGTAGTTTATTTGGGGGTACATGTACTTTTATGAGTAGATTTTCAAGATTTCAACAGTGTACTTTTACTTACTGTGATCTACTTAGTTACTTTTAAAATCATAATTGAGTACTGAGTACAATTTGAATTAATATTCAGACCTTTCATCTGCATTTTAGTAGCCAATCAGTTTATCTGATCACGAACAGGCCAATGAAAACAAAGACATACAACTGGAAAAACAAAACAAAATGCTGCAGCAACACACATGTGGAGTAAGGATGTTAATAATTATTAATTAGTCAACAGAAAACATTTAAAAATGAGGAAAAACATGTTTTGTATCTTGTAAATTATTAACGAATAATCGATTGTTTGTGTTTTCAACTACTGGTAAAGGGAAAACGCACAAAAATGTAAAAGTAACTAATACTCCCAGTAGTTTTTGCAACAAATACTTTGTACTTACTTAAGTATATTCCTAACACCAGTACTTTTACTTGTAACTGAGTAATGTTTTAGCAGTGTATCATTACTCTTTCCAGCTCTGTGTGTCAGACTCACACACAGGGGCACAGCTGGTGGAGGATGCTGAATGGAGTTTCAGCTTGTGAAGGATTTCCCATAATTCCAGAGTGATGTTCGTAGAAACGGTTGTCATAGGCAGCTTACTTGGTACCAAGTCCTGTTGCCTACGACAACCGTTTCTATGAACACGATGACCTGGATTACTGAGAATCCTCCAGAGTGACGTAAAATCCAAAATTAAAAATGTATTGGCAAAAAGATAGATTTCCAAAGTGTTTGTTGGTGTTACAAAACTGTCTGGTCTCTGATTTGCCACACACAAGGGAAGCAGCAATCTAACTGCATCATAAATTATATTAATTATAGAAAGTTCATTGATTTATTCTGTAAATGTTACACGAACAGCTATAATAAATAGTCTAACAGAAGGTCAGAGTCTATTATCGGCACATTGTGGTTTGAGATTTATTTTCATGAATAAAAAACAGTTCAAAAACATCCTCCTCGGTGGAGTAATATTTTTAGTGCTGAGCACGTTCTGAATGTCTAAATGACCAATCGGATTGCTTGGTTGGACCAACCTGTTGTATGATCACAGGTCCAATTCCTTTGCACCAATCAACAGCCACGTCTCATCACTGCACCCTTGAGCAGGAAAAGCTACAGGACGTACTGACATACTTCATCAATGCTTCAAATATAAATGTACCCGTGGAGTTGAAATTATTTGAAAACAACAACATTTTAAACTCTCTTTTATTTCTTTTTCCAGAGGGCTCCATGTTCTACTAATTCAGAACAGAGTATTTGCCCCAGCCACTACTACTAATAATTCATTGATGCTTCATATTTCTCTCAACAACATGCCTGCGATAAACTGGAATAGCTCGAATCCATTAGAGCAACGCCTGATAAGCAGGATAAAAACATCGTTCTAATGATCCCAGATCTCTCATCTCTTTCCCACCCTCCTCGGGGCTCGCTGTTCTTCTCCTGATCTCATAACTAATATCCTCTGAATTTAGCTTCTGGGGAACATCACATCTCCGACTGAAATTCCATCCTTTGCTAGCAGAACACACACACACACGCACACACACACACATACTGCAAGTTGTCTGAAGCCTTTAAAAAGAGTTAACATGACTGGGGAGCAGCGATGGCTTTAGGGGGAAGAAGGGAAAAAAAAGCCTTAATTGTTTTGTTCTTAATTGTTTTTTATTTAACCATCGTTAATCTCCTGGTTGTAATTCAGTAATTAGGGAACAGAACAGCAATTGTTCACACGGAGGCTAATTGCTGTTTGTACGGTAATGGCTTTATAGAGCTGGGGCTGCAGCAGATGAAGCAGCTTCTCACGTACACACGCGTACACACTCACTACCACATATGGTTTTTCCTCACGCTTTTTAATGTTGCTGATGACATAGAAAAAATACTTTAACCTATGTTAAGGGGCAAAATGAGGGATTTGCAATTAAGATAGAAAATTACTTCTCTCGCACACACAGGACTCATCTTCCTTAGTTTATCTCAGGATGAGGGCTTCTCGGGTTTTAATCACGTCCCTCTTAATTGTTTTACCTACTGGAAGCTGCACTCTTAAAGGCATAGTTCAGATTTTTTGAAGTGGGGTTGTACGAGGAACTCATCCATAGTAATTGTATTATCTATACTGCGGCTGACACGCCCCAGTTTAGAGAGGCAGTAGGAGTATTGGTGCAGGAAGCTTTCAGCCAGATTTTAGCCACCTAATAAAGTCCCACCTAAAAAAAAATCAATATTAGATTAAATGTACACTATATTTCAGATATTTTCACTGTTCTACCTTGCTGTCAGACAGGCCTTTCCAATAGGAAACCATCCTATGAGCCTGCCAAAAGCAGCCGCTGCAAAATCACAAACCATTCAGAGTGCTGCTGCCAGGATTCTAACAAAAACTAAAATGTCAGATCATAAAACTTCTGTTTTATGTAATCTGACCCGGCTTTCTGTTGATTTTAAAGTGCGTCTTTAGTTTTCTTAAGTCACTAAATGGCCTCGCCCCCTTTTATATCACAGACTCCCTTATTTTATGATCCTTCACGAACTCTTACATCCTCCACAGCTGCTCTTTTAACTGTCCCCAGGGTCGCCACTAAAACCTTTGGTGATGCAGCGTTTAGCCATCACGCCACCAAAAATTTAGAACACTTTGCCTTTAAACATTAGACTTGCTGACTCAGTAGACAGTTTCAGATGGCATCTCAAAACATATCTTTTTAATATGGCTCATAACCAGCTATAGACTAGATCTTTCATCTGTTTTATGCTCTTCCTTGTGTATCTACTTTATTTTCTTAAACTTTTTATTATTTTGTGGGTGAAGTTTGTTGTTGTGTTTTTATTTGCTGTGAAATTGTGAAGCACTTTGAGCTGTGCTCTGTGCATGAAAGGTACCATATGAATAAAGTTCATTCATTCAATATTGCGCTCTCCAAAGCCACCAGACCCTTCAGCAAAAAGAGTAATCTTGCCTTGCAGAACACGGGAGTTGCTCGTCTCCTGCTGCCTTGATCTGTTAGTTAGTCCAATAATTGAAGAACATGTACATTTTTTGAAACTGAATTGTTTATTGGACCAACATTCATCTTTGGTAAATGTTTATTTTCTAGCATATGCTTAACATTTTTTTTTATACACAACTATCCTTACAAAAAGAACAATAATGATTCATGATTACAGAACTTGAGAGGCCACAGGGTTGTGACCTATTAAGTAACCTACTATTTTTAATTGAGGACAAAGAAATGTATTTTCAAAAGTATACAGACTTTTGTATAATTTGTGATTTTATTTAATATGTGCAAATCTAATTTTCATGACTGCAGAGTCGAAAAACTCTTGTGGGGCCCCATGTGATTTCTGGCGCCCCCCTAAGGAAGGCCTGGACCCCAGGTTTAGAACCAATGAAATATGGTAAAAAATATTAAGTATTGGTTGTTTAAATACAGTAGCTATTCATATTGAAATATTAGTCACAGTATAAGTGTTATTCTTATTGCATTTTTTTCAGATTTAGCAAAGAATTCAGTGTCAAAGCAGAGAAAGTTTTTCAAGGAAAGCATTAATTATATTGAAGTTGTAGAGCTCTCAGAAACTCATGCACCAAGTATGATAAACATGGGATTACAGGGTAAATGGGTTAGTTAGTTAGATTCACCAAAGTAACACAATAATACAAACAAACTAACCAATTGAGGCAGCGATAGCCGAACAACTCCCGCGTTCTGAGAAATAAAATTATTCTTTTTGTCAAAGGAGACTGGCGGCTTTGGAAATATTTGGCCTATATGATGTCACTTTCTGATCGCAATGGGCTTAAATATGTGTTTTTCTGCTGACCTTGTCTACAGCAGTACATTATTTAGCTTCCTACACTGGTACTCCTGCTACTTCTCCAAAGTGGGTGCGTGCCAACAGCTGTCTCATGCACATAATACACTAACTACGGATGGGTACCTCATACAACCCCACTTCAAATCATGAACGCTTTGTCTGTCTCACTGTGAGGCATCCAGCATTGTTAATTTGACACATCCATTATTGCAGAAAATCAGGCTTCTATCTTAGTTCCACGCTGCTTAGAAGTTGAAGACTTTTCATGTTTACTCCAGAAGCTGATTGCTTTGTTCTGCTCGCACCACTACTGTTCCAGCGGCCTCCCAGAGTGTATAAAGAGTTCAAATGTCTAAAGAAATATTAAAGTCAGAAAGAAACTGGCTAAATGAGAGTTTTACCCGTAAGGATGTAAAGCTTGTCGTGGGTGGAGATGTGTTAAGGAAGAGTTTTCTGAAACGGTTTCTTGGTGACTGGATGAAAAGAGTCAAGTTGCAAAAAAAGACAAAAAAAAAAACAAAGAATGGACGAGTAGGGGAGACTGAGACCAACCGTACCTGCTTTTTTCTTCTTTTTTTTAAACACTTTTCTTTATACCTCACAGATACACTAATCATCTTTTAATTAGTAACACATTTGATATATTTTTACGAACTATTTTTACTGGTAAGGACAAGACTATAATTTTAATTTAATGCAACAAGTCAGGTGGTGCTTGTAAAGTCGTTGCGGGTGATTGCAACAGTGAAAAAACAAAAGCTAAGTATTTAACCCCTTTAGCTGCTTAGTGACCCACACATGAAGATCTTCCGCTGGCTCACTCAAATAGCTTCCTAGCAAACCTCACTGTAACAGAGTGATCATCATTATTATCGTTAGTTAAGCTTGTGCCTTTCCTGATCGAAGCTGAATGTCCATCATGAGATGGATTTGAAGATGATAGAACCTCCAATATGACCCGTTCCTTTTGAATGAAAAATAAATAACTGTCACAAGACTCACTGGCTGTGTCCAAAATAATTCATCACTATTTAATCCACAACTTTTCAGTGTGTTTGCCATTTTATTGGGTCAGTATACGATCTGAGGGGAGATGATGGAGGATGCCATCCTCTTTGTTCACAAAATGCATAATGCAACGTGCATCTCTCCCGTTAACCTTCCTTCCCCGCTTTACATCCCCTAGAAGCAGAGAGCGTGCAGAGCAGAGGGGTTGTTTAGTTGAATATGTTAGTTTGACGCATTGATCCTCGATCTGACTAAAGTTTGTGTAAGTTAGAATCTGTGGCCCAGACCATGGCTCTGAAATATCAGTAGTCTATCTGTGCTGTGTAATGATAAATTGATGGCCCTGTCCGTGGTGCTGCAGAAGCAGACAGATCTGTAACTTTAAAAGTTAACAAATCGACTACTGGATAGGGTTATCATGAAGTTATTCTAACTTAAAGTTACCCTGTGGTGTTCAAACAAACAAAAGCTGCCTTCACATCCAGTGTTAAGAACTGTCCACACCAAGAAGCACAACTATAAATATATCATTTTAAAAACAGTTCCAATTCCAGTGGATGAAGGAGTCCAGACCACAAATATAACGACAATGACAGTG
Organism: Lutjanus campechanus; assembly: GCA_027495735.1. Taxonomy (NCBI): domain Eukaryota; kingdom Metazoa; phylum Chordata; class Actinopteri; order Lutjaniformes; family Lutjanidae; genus Lutjanus; species Lutjanus campechanus. Next base: position 3,876 of record JAJHUR010110137.1, on the reverse strand, counting down.
GAGACCAATATCACTGGCATCACTTTCAGAGCACAGAAACACTGACAGAAAATAAAAATCCACTCAGGGCAATAGTTTACAACTCTAAACACTCATATGACATAATAGTTGCTTTCAGGTCCACTAACTGGCTGTCATTTCCACGTGAAAACAAACTGTAACTGCTTTGTTAATGCCGACCTCGCATGCTGGCAGGTTAAGAAACAAGACTAATTCACTTTGCTTGAAACGTCAGTGATCTGACCCTGCGTGCTCGAGCACAGCTGGATTCCAGAGGAACTTGCGTGATGAGTCATAAGTGGTTTCCTGAGAATTAATGATCAAACTAGCAATAAAATTCTAATATTATATGTGTTGCTCTGATAATAACGGCTCCATTTAAGTTGTTTTTATCAGGCTAAATATCCCGCTTGTGGTTAAGCACTTTTCAAAGTCAAACAGCGGATATCAAATATTAAAATTCAGATCTCAAATCCCTCTGTTTGTGACATGTTTATATGCTTATAAATACTCTTTATTCCTATTAAAGAGAAAAGCGATCTCCTCAGTCAAAGGACAATCACAGTCATTGAGATTTAATAATCCTTTTATCATCAGAGCGCTGGATCTTCTCTAAGATGATGAAAGAAGAAAAACAACAATCAGTTGTCATCTTCTGTTATGTTTTTGTTTGTACAGCTGTCGCTTTTCCAAAAAGGCAAACCATCAAAGTGCATTTAGTTGTAGAAACGAAGTAATCATTTATGTGCTTTTAATCATTTTAACCACTTATTTGGTATATCAGCTATCAAAGAGTGCTCCCAACCCACCAGGGGCCAAGTGAAGGTTTGAAAGAAAAGAATAAAGGCAAAAGATTCACCATCATTAACCAAGTCTTGTTGGCGCTGCTCTGTGTTTTGCTTTCTTTCAAGATTGTAAAACTAAATCTGGCTCAGTTAAACAACTTCAAAGAAATTTTTCATCCCAACAATTCAAAGATTTTGCCCGTTTCACTTTTACAAGCCAGAGTTTCATAGAAACATCGTGTTTGTTTTCACCTGCTGTTTAAAGCAAATTCATGGAGATGACATTGTGGGATATGTAAATACCAAAAGGAACGGTGATGATGCATTCACATAACATCTGCTTTATGGGAAAAGAAAACCCCCACTTTTGTACAAAACACCTGCTCATATTTTCAAGACCAAACAATCCTGCTTTCCTCCCAAAACAAGGAAAAAACAACCTGTTTCCAAATCGTAGTGCAGATCTGCCCTTTAATCCTTATATCACAATCTGTAATTTAATATTAATCCAGTCCAGCAGCGCTGCTGGTAATTCCTTCCTGCTTGTTTTTCATCAAGATGTGTTTATTTGTTCCCAGGGAGGATAAACCCACAGTGAAGAAATCATGAACCACATGAAAAATGGCATTGTAAAAAATATTGATATACCGCGGATTATTCCTTGTTTTCACATGTGAACTCCGGACTAAATGAGGTGTTTCTTCCCCAAATGTGATATCCATCATTTGAAAAAAAAAAGAAGAAGAAGAAAATGTCACAAAGTGACTGATGGCACTGAATTAAAGTAAATGATGGAGCTCTTTTACACATTGGCAAATTGATTTATTTCTTTTCTTTTTCTTTTCTTTTTTTTTGCTAGACAGGATCTAATTAGATTATGTTATGATGTTAGCAGCTTCCCAAGTAAACTCAGTTGAAAACTGTGAACCTCACAGGGTTTACAGGCTAAAACAGAGATATGTTCAAAGACAGTAATACTTTAAATCTTCTTTTAAGTCACCATGCAGATGATGTTATGTAACTTAAAACTTTAAATAAAGGTGATTTTTGTTTTCACACGAGACATAATCCACCACACGTTTTCCGCATGCAGACTTTCTTGCCCTTTATACAATATCAAATGGCATAGATGGGATTATAGTGAAGTTACTTGAAAGCATGATTTGTCTTATACAGTAAAGACAGTAGAGGAAGGACAAAGTGCCGGTGTTTGACAACCTGGTAATGTTTTTTTGTTTTGTTTCGTTTTATTTTTTGCCTGAAACTTGTATAAAAGACATAAAAACGCTATATTCAATTTCACATGTCAATCTGACATCTCACTACTACTGGAAATGCCAGGGGCCACAAAAAGAAAAACAAGTTTTTTTTGCTGAAGGTACAAACAAAGAATCTGTTTTGCTCAAAGATAAATGCAAAAAAAAAGAACAGTTCACTGTAGTAGCTAATGATAGCTGTCACAAACTACGGTGCATAATAAAAAGAGTTCTGCACCTCAGTTTCGACTCTTCAGACACTGTCATGCAGAACTTGTGTTTTGCTGAAACCAAGTCCAACCAAGCTGCTGCTGCAAAGAAACATTTATTTCCATCTCAATTACATGTAGTGCAAATAATACCCAACACCACTAATAAGCACCACTTTTTAATTTGCTTTTGCTTGCAAGTAACTGCTATAAGCTTTAAACACTAACAAAGAATAAAAGTCAAAATTTCCATATAAACAACCAGGTTTGTTGCTTATTATAATCAGAACATGGATTTGGGCCGATAGAGAGAGCCAAAGAAATGAAAGCCAGACAGGAATCGCAGAGCTTCATTTCATGCCAGTAAAGACAATTTAAATTTAAGTAAGGATTGCAAGAGAGAAAGAGGAGTTAAGAGACAGAAAAATAGGAGAGAATGACATAGAGAGGGAGAGAGAGAGAGAGAGAGAGAGGGAGAGTGCTGGCTTAATAAAGCAGGCCGTTCATTGTGCAGCACGGTGGAAGTTAATCAAGTTATGATTAATGTGTTACAGCTGCCGTTATCTTTTCAATGAAGCCTGTTTTCTTCTGTCTCAGCCCCCAAGGTGCACAGGAACACACACACACACACACACACACACACACACACACACACACACACACACACACACACACACACACAACAGGGTACGATGTGTGAGTCATG